>SJYT01032985.1:273694-303838 GCA_006410635.1 Cephalophus harveyi
ACTCCAGTACTTTGGCCACCTCATGCGAAGAGTTGACTCATTGGAAAAGACTCTGATGCTGGGAGGGATTGGGGGCAGGAGGAGAAGGGGACGACCGAGGATGAGATGGCTGGATGGCATCACTGACTCGATGGATGTGAGTCTGAGTGAACTCCGAGAGATGGTGATGAACAGGGAGGCCTGGCGTGCTGCGATTCATGGGGTCGCAAAGAGTCAGACAGGACTGAGCGACTGAACTGAACTGAACTGGAGTGCTGGAGAGCATTGCAGCCAAGTACACTTTTTGCTTATTAAAATATTTTAATAAATAGGGATCCAGAACAATGTGGCCACTCTTACTTCAGCAGTCTTTTGCATGGCTGTCAAAGTCACCTTCCCCAGGACCCATCTGGCATGGACAGATGAATGAGCTATCGACATTCCATGGCTTTGGTCACCTGGAGGGCTCCCATCCCATGGAGCTCCCTCCCCCTACCCAGTCCAGTCCATCTCCTTCTGTGGTAGCAGAAGCTGTCAGTCACCTCCAGATTCCTTTCATAATCATTTCTGATGAGTGAATATTGGGCTACCTCAAGAAAATAATGCAAAATCAGAAAGAGAAAAACAAATATTGTATATTAACACATATATGTGGAATCTAGAAAAAATGATACAGACAAAACTATTTGCAATGCAAGAATAGAGACACAGACATAGAGAACAAAGGTATGGATACCAAGAGAGGAAGGGAGTGATGAACTGGGGGGCTGTGATTAACATATATAGTACACAAGTTACAGAAATATGCTTTGAAAAGGAATTAAAAAGTTTACAGAAAGCTATTAAAATAATTTCAATATAATCAATCCATTTGAAACACAGAAACAGATGAACCAAAAAATATCAGATTCGACTCTTTTTTTAACTTTTTACCTTTTCTACAGTTTTTGCTCATTTTTAAGAAGGCATTGACACTTGACTGATGTGAAGATACAAGATTAGGGTATAGGTCTGCTACTGAGGTGTCAACCAAATCTGGTTTGGAGAAGTGTTTTGTTTGACTTGCACAAAAGAAAAAACAAATTTATCTTAAAATTAATTATGCTGCCAACATTTCAAAATTAAGGCTTTTGATATATTTAATATTGCAAGAAAACTCCATAATTCTGACATTTTTTGAAAAAAAAATAAAGGCTAGCTTGTAACAAGGGGCATGGCAGCCATCTGTCAGTGCTGTGTTCAGGCTGCTTATTTCAGCTGGGCACTGCTCCCCAGTTTGCCCCAGTCTCATTTCCTGTCTTCTGCAAGATCTTAGTTTCTGTCTCCTGAGATAACCTAGGATTCAAAGGATACTTATATCTTCTAGCAAAAGACAGAATCATACTATTTTCTTATTTCCTTCCTTACAACATTCCCACGTACTTCCAAATGATAATATTATAACATGGTAAGGAAAATAAGCAGAAATGTAAAATAATCCATTGGAGATAAAATGACACAATCACTCCACTCTAAGCACATTGTCTTTTTGCTTGATAATTCAGCTTAAAATGAAAATCAGTGAAAAGATCAACTATCTTCATGTCTTTCTTAACCTAGGCTTTCTTAACCTAACATGAGATCTTTAAAAGACAGACTTTCCGAAATGGTGACAGTATCTCGGGTTGTGCAAACCTGCAGGCTAAACTACAGATGGTGCCATTTAGCAAGGGCCAAATTGCTGGTTACAATCCACTGAAAAACACAGGGCTTATCATAGAAACATGGACAGTCGCTGGAATATCATGTCTCTTTGGGGCATTGTTTTAACAAATGCATTTACAAGAAAAATGTTCTCTGTTAACTACAGTTCCCAGAATACCTTGTAGAACGTTCTGTCTGTATTGATCATAAAATGGCATAGCCATTCTGCCTCCTCTGGCAGAACTCAGGGGAAAGTGAGCAAGTGCATTACACCATGTGACAAACTCTAAATTATGAAAAACACTAGCATAATTTCATCAGAATTTGCATTCTGTTAGCAGGAGATAGATCTGAAATCTATTTTTATCCAAAGGATCTTGTTAAACTAAGATTGCCTGTTACTGTATGTAGTTGTTTCATGCAGTAGTGCCTGATGGTACTTCTTATAAACAACAGAGAGTAAACCCAAACAAGCTGAAAAATTATTTATTGCAATTTATTGCAAAATACTGCAATTCAAGAAAAATTACATCTGCATGGACTGCATATTTTGGATACAATTTATGGTGTAGTTTCTCTTCATTAACCACATCTCAGAGAATTTTCAAAGCATTAGCTTGCATATTATTAACATGTACTTAAAATAACAATATAGAAAGCTTCAGGATTAAAGTAAAAGGTTAAGCGTAAAATGCAAGGTGCTTTAAGTGCATCTATATACTTGCAATTCTTTAGAAATTCAGCTTTTTAATTAAAGTGAACTAGACCTTACCTAGACCAGCTAGATTAATAAGTATTTCATTCTACTCTAACTATTCTCCTTAATAAAAGCAGATTGAATCCATTTTGCAAGAAAAAGTATAGTATTAACTATCATGGCTTCTTTTATATAGTTAAACACATACAGCATTTTTCATGGAAAGGAACAATGACAAAAAAGCAACTATAGCATTTGAACTCAATGGAAATCTTTTTTCAATTACTCTACATTATACGTATTTGGGTGAGTGATTGTTTTTGTTTATTTTTTGCAATTTATATGCACCTCTGTTATTTTACAGCTTGATATTCTTAAAAGGAAAATTCGTACAAATTTTATTTACAAATGCATGTGGCATTTTAAATCATTAAAAAGCTAAATGTGAAGAGTATAATAAATGAGTCTCTAAAAATTTAATATTATACTGTCCACATGTCCTCTCTTGTGATTCACTCTCAGATTCTTTAGGGCTTTCCCTGAAAGCTGGTGGAAGAGAATGGATTCTATCTGTTATTTATAGGTACAGTTTCTGGATATAATTATATTAAAAGGCCACAGTGATTTTAATTCAGAAAAGAGTTTGAGGGAATTCCCTGGAAGTCCAGTGGTTAGGACTCGACACTTCCCCTGTTTGGGGAAGTAAGATCCCACAAGGAGCCTCACAGCCAAAAAAAGAACTGAGTTTGAATGTGAATCCAGCTGGTCTTTCCTAACTTCTTGTGATGCTGGGCAAATCAGTTAATCTGTCTGAGCTTCAGTTTTCTCATATGAAAACCAGGCATAAAAAATACTTGCTTCACACAATTGTTGGAGGGTTAAAAAGAAAACCTTTGCAATGCATCCATGACAACATCCAACATATAGGAAGCACTTTGAAAAGGTCCAATGGTTAGGCTTATTTATTCTCATTCTAAAGCACTACCAAAAGGCAGTTCAAGTCAGCCTGGATTTGTATAAGATGCTGTTTTAAAGCAAGAATTAAGTTTGAAATGTTTCACTTGTTTAGCTATTACCACTATTATTTTCAAACTTCCTGGGTCAGCATATCCTATGTCTCATTAATTAAGCCTCCAACCCCATCAGTGGAGAACTAGCCCTTGGCCTTTCAGGTTCCCTTGTTTGAGCTTCTCAGTTTTGTCACTCTAGTGAATTTTTACTTACTCTTCAATGATACTTTCTTTGATGCACCAAGGCAGAAATAATCACTCAGAGCTTCTCTATTTTTCCAGCGTAAAGCTCTTCTCAGTGTATCTGTTGATACTTCCTTCCTTCACTATAAGCTAGTTGAGGGGTAACTTGTGTTTCCCTAATACTAATATCTTACCTGGAAGTTGCTAGAAGAGAAGTAGCCAAATTATTTGAAAAATATGCTATGAAAAAGAAAGTTGTTTATAATCTCTCAGGCGTGTCCAACTCTGCTACCCCATGGACTGTAGCCTATCAGGTTTCTCTGTCCATGTGATTTCCCAGGCAAGAATACTGGAGTGAGTTGCCATTTTGTTTTCCAGGGGATCTTCCTGACCCAGGTATGGAACCCACATCGCATGTGTCTCCTGCATTGGCAGGTGGATTCTTTACCACTGTGCCACCTGGGAAGCCCTAGTATTAACTAAATGGAAGTTAATCAAACAATGCTAAAAGCAAGTTAAGTGATATAAAATCACATATACTTTATGGAAGGAAGAGGGGCAGTTTGGTTTACTCTTCCTTAATCTGTGATTTTCATGAGGGAACTCCTCCATAAAAATTGCTGGTTCAACTGGATAACCCACATCCTATAGGGCCATTATAGCTACAGCATGCATCAGCCTGGAGTCTCTCTGCCTCTACTTCCTCTCCACAGCCTGGAACAATGCCCTAGGCCTTCTTCCCCAGTCCTGCCAGCACCAGGTAATCCAAGCACTGCAAAGATGCAATGTCACCAATCTACACAGTGAGTAAAAATAACACTCCTAATAGCAAAATGTCACTGGAGATGTAAAATCATCGTTCAGCAATCACCGTTTTTTCCTTAATTACTGCTGACCTAAAAAGAAGCATTTTGCTTCAATAGTTTCAAAATGTTCACCAATATTATCTGCTATTCTTACTAATACTTATTCATCTGATACCTTTTGGCCTTGCCACTCACTGATACACAAGCTAAATATACAGCAGAAAGCCAGTCATCACATGCACACCAGATTTTGGGATTGAACTTTACTTTGGCTGGTGGGAGATGAAGTTATAAATCAGAATGTTTCTAAAGCAGTTAAACACTATGAAATGCTTCTAGAATTTCTGTCAAAAATAGACTCCAAGGAAATGTAAGTTGGAGAGTCTGTAAGTCTTTGTGAATATTATGAATGTTGTGCCATATTCATGTATTTTGATGCAAAAAAGGAATTATTTAAAAATAAAACAGCCTTGTCATAACAGATTTGAACTCATAGATGAGTTAAAAGTCTCAATCCTTTAGTTTTGTGTGTTCTCATCTGTGATTTTCTCACCAACCAAAATAGAGAAATCTCACTGATCTTCACATTAAAATAAGATAACCTGATCTATTTCTCAATGCATTTTTATTTGATCAGTACTCATGTAAGAGAAACCCACGTGCTCTTAACCCTTTTAATGTTCCTACCTCACGGAGCCCTCTGGCTTCAATGTTCCCCCTCAGTGGGATCATAAATAACCACACAATCGCTTTTTAGCCTTGTTATGTGTGCCACAATAAGGCCGCAGAAACCGAAAGTCCCCACTTGTTTCATTTGTTAGCCAGCACTCCAATCTTCAAGACCCATCACTGACCCCCAAATTCTGCACTGAAGTTAAAGCAGGTCACCTCCAGGGAAAACCATCAGCAACTTCATTTTTAAAATATATTTGATTTTCTTTTTCTAATCTTCCAGCCTTTCTTTTCCTTCCCCTCCTCCCCAACACTGCTGCATGCCTTAATTTTGCTTTCAGTCGGTAGTTGAAAAACTTTAGTTTCTAATAACTGGAAAAAATGGTTATTTAAAGATAACTGCAACTTGCTTAACATGCTAGGCTATCATATGCTCAGTGCTTTGAAGCTGCAAATTAATGACGAGCAGGAACAGTGACTATCTTTCAGAGGAAACTGACCTCTTTCTAATGGCACATCGCTAATGTCATCTGTCTACTGCATCTCATTATGTGAATTTCACGGAGTTAAAAAAAAAAAAAGTATCTCAAGGCTGTGCACAAATAAAAAGGACCTTCTAGTATTAAGCACTTTGAAAATTTTTGATCTCTCAAAATACCTTCCTTAGATACTGCTTCCCCCTTTTGTGCATGGCATGCTGCTTATGTCATCTATTCTCTGTGACTAATTATGTTAATTTTGTGCCATAAAAGTAACTGAAGGCTGTTAAGAAATAAAAGCTTTTGAGTGGCCTTATTTTATAAACACCCCTTTTGAACAAGGCACATTTAGTCATATTTGCAGTAACAGAAAGAGTCTTGTGCTAAAAATACAACAAAGGCTCTTGAATATGGCCATTTATTCCCACTTTATTAGGTAATTTATGAAAAAGTATGAAGGGAAGCCTTTTTGTTACCATAATTTGCATAAAGCTGGTGCCCCATTAATGAGATAACTTCCTGCCTTTTGTGTATCACCAGCTGGAAATAGAAATGGAGGAACTTTTCTGTAGCCCAATTACCTAACCTGCTGAGTTCAGAGTTGGAAAGTAAACAGGATTCCTATCTGTCAAAGAACTTTACTTTGGTTCCTCTAACCTGATTTTTTTTTTTTTTTAATAAAAATAATTAAAAGAAGGATGAACACCAAGTGCTAAAGCTAACTAAATGTCAGCAAGCCTACATGTTAGAACATATGATCTACTTCTAGAGAATATTGCTTATTTAATAATCATATTTTTTCCCTTTGAAGAACAGTTGTGGCTTTACTTTTGCTGTCATTGGATCAAATGAGTAACATTTGGTCATACGTGTGAACATTTAAACTATACATATGACAAAAAGAAAAAACTGTGAACAAATATTGCTAATAGATTTTTGGGTGGCAGAGCATTGAAGGAGCAATGAATTGCATTGCAATTTATTGCAATTATGAATGGCAGTCTTTCAACGAAGGATATTAACAATATTTTATAAATTAATAATTCTATGCTACTAAAAATATGTTGGAGCTACAACAAATATCTGTTAAGGTCCAAAATATGCTAAGCAGAGTATATAATCTTGCCATGAGGGATAGAAATTCTACACTTACCATAAAGGCATGGACAAAGGAAATAAATGGAAAAGAAGCAGAACAATTCTGAACTCATAGCTTGGGTGTACACATATGCACACCCACACATATACACGCATACACAATATTAGAAAAAGCTTTATTAAACCCCCATAAACAAAAGAGTCTATAAAAAGAAAACTTTTACTTTTCAGTAAGTGACAATAAGATATAGTCTTTGCAAGTGGCAGTGAAAGTAAGCAACTAAACTTTTTGTCCTCCAGTTCCTAATGCCAGCTGTATAAATGTAGCTCCAGATGACACATCATGAAGGCTGTTCAGTGGTTATATCAAAATGGAAAATAAAACAAGAATAAGACCAAAAGGGCAAAAACCACTGTCTTTGTTTGGATTTAACAATAAACCAGAGAACTAGATGGTTTGCCTTATGGTCTCATCTTCTTTTACAATAAGGTCCTGAACTCTTAAATTATAAGTCATCTTATAATTAGGGCTTCCCTCTTAGCTCAGTTAGTAAAGAATCTGCCTGCAAAGCAGGAGACCTGTGTTCAATTCCTGGGTCAGGAATATCCTCTGGAGAAGGAAATGGCATCCCACTCCAACATTCTTGCCTGGAGAATCCCATGGACAGAGGAGCCGGGCAGGCTGCAGTCCATGGGATCGCAAGAGTCAAGACATGACTTAGTGACTAAACCAGCACCATCTTATAATTAGGTCAGAATTTCACTTTTTTCCATATACCTCATAACGTCTTCAGTATATTGCCTTTATTGAAATAGTAGAAGTAGTGCAAAAGCCTTGACAACTATCAAAAGGCATCAAAAACTTTGACAGCTATTACCATTGAAATGTGTTGTGTTTTAACTTGTGAAGTTAAGCTTAATCATGATTCATTCTACTTTTACCCTTATTCTCTGGACAATCTTCTCTGTAGCTAAATGCAAAGTCTAGCTTCCAGTGTGTGAGACAATTCCTTTTCTAGGAGAATAATATTCTTGTAAGAAGTGGACTACTAGGGAATTATTTCTTTTCAGTTGCTTTTATAGTCTAAATTGTTTGTTTTAAGAGAATTATAAGCAGACAAGGAAATAAGTATTGCTCCTCCAATCAATGCAAATTATCTTTGCTTTTAAACATAGACTTATGGAAAAAAAACATAGATAAAAGGTTATCAGGAACACCCTGAAATTCCAAACAGTATCTCTAAGAAGTTAACAAGGAATTGTTTGGCCTGAATAGACACTTCTTACTCAACTTTCTTCTATCACCTGGGAAAAAAATGTACCCCATGTAGCAGTCACAGTCTTCCATTTGTCTATAACTGGACTTGTGCCAAAATTTGTAATTTAAATTTTCATGAGAGTTAGTCAGTTGAACCACTGGAATACAGAGGAAGAAAAGAATGTAATGAGTAATACTTTAAAAAACAAAAGACTAGAGCAAATTTGATTAAACTCAATGGAGAAAGTAGCCAGAATGACAAAAACAAAATACATGGCCATGATATGATTTATGTTAATGTTTCTATATCACTAATATTTTATATTCTAGCTGCTCTTATAAAAATTCTATATTCTTACTCAAACTAATCTCACACAGACCTTAAAATTAGTTGATCTTCCAAAGTTTGAGAGTCAAGTGAAAAATTTAAGCAAGCTTTGTATAGTTATTAGGTAATATACAATATTGAGTTTTAGAATATTAATTAAGCAATAATTTGAGGACCTAAGATACTAGTCCATATATTCTTACCTTGTAGGGTGAAGACAATAAATATAAAGACAGGTCTTTCTTCCCTTGCTACTTCCCTAAAATTAATACAGACTCACCCAAAATATCTCAAAAAAAAGAAGTCAACAATCAGCATTAAGTTAATACACTGCTAAAGCTATGTGAAAGTATTGAGAAATTTATGGGGGAAAGTTTGAATCAACAAATACTTTCCATATTCCTACTGGTAACTCCAAGGCCTTTTTTTTCCCCCCTCTGTTCTTTTTTTCCCTTCTTGTCTGTTACAAGTTATGATGTGTGGATGAAGGCTTTTTCCCATGCAGTAATGACTGTATACTGAGATTTCAAGGGGCTGTTCATGACAATCCCATTTTCTGTGTAATTTCATGGTTGTCTTCTTGAATGAAGATATTGGCTGCTCTGAAGCAGGGGGTCAGCCGCTCCTGCTCCCTTTCAGTATTGTTCCGGAGTATGTTTCCTTTCAGCTGATGAAAAGTAATTCATCATTTACACCCCTGAATTCTGCCAGCATTTTTTGAACAACTTTTCTTTCCCTGTGGTACCTTCGGCCCATGAAAGAGATAAATAGGTTCAATACAACACCAGGCCCCAGATCCTGGGAGCAGGTTAGGCCTCTGAGGCCCCGAGCTGCCCCTTTCTCATGATAGAGTTTGTCACCTTTCTACCTCGAGAAGTCAAATCCTGTCGACTCAGCCATCTTTCAGGCTCTCTGAAGTGGCTTTGGCACCCACTGGGGCATGTGAGCTTAAAATTGATTTTTTTTAAGATCTGTCAAGTTCCCTTAAGGGACGGAGTTGACAGCCAGCAGGCCTCAACTATCACAAAGCATTCAATGTGTAAAAGACACCTAAGGAACTTCCTTTGAGGGGCCAAAGGGCTTCAGACTTTGTGACACATTGAGAGGGTGCTGTTGCTAAGAAACTGGCTTTTTGGGCAATAGGATTTTTCCTGCAACTCTGCCACTTTGGGAAGTACTTTAAGCTACCTCTTTCTTATGGCAAAAGACAATATCAACTGTTATAAAAAACAACATGCAAAAAAAGATGTTAAATGGAATCATTACATGGTGCTTCAGATTCTAACTGCCTATCACTTATACAGTTTGGGAATTAACTGAGTATGTGTACCAGCTTTTAGAAGAATAAAGCATTAGGTAATCTAAACAATCAAATAATATCAGTTATTTGTTTTACAAGTAAAGGATACCAATTCTTTACAAATTGGGAAATTATGGACCGTAAGGCAGAAATAAACACTCTTTCTCAACTTAAACAGTGACTTAATATTTCAGTGATAGTGTGATGCTATAGTTCACTTCTCATTTGTAAAAAAATATGATGCTGGAGTAGTTACAGACAGCTATTTGCTCGTGACCTAAGTCCACCAGATCAAAGACTGCTAACTCGGCCTTTCATTTAACCGTTTCTCCTTATTACATATGTTCCCTCAGAAGTCAAAATAATAGAGACAGGATTTTGCTATATTATTTGAACACTAAGGAAGTGTTCTTTCTGATACTGATTTTGAACAGCTTCATATGGAAAGTCATATTTTGGATTTAAATACAGAGGAAAATGACTCAGGCTCTTTTAGTGACCAGAGCATAACCACTTTCTCTAGCTAAACCATTCGTGCAGAGTGAGCACAGCATCCTTTGGAAGATTAGTGATTCCTCAAAAGAAGTCAGGAGACAGATTTTCAAATTCAATTCCAACCTGTGTGGTTTGAAGGCCGTGAAACTTTCAACAACAATATAAATACTGCATGCATCTCTCTCTCTCCCGAGGCTGGATTTTACCAACTGGTATGTGAAAGGCCAATTGTATAAGCAGGTGTAGGTCTGAGTTGAAAGAATGTGATGGCATTAATCTCCCTTTAAGAGGCCTTGTTTTCCTGGGCTGTTGTAAATACAACTGGGTTGTTCTGTAACTATAACTGCAGTTATGTGTTCCTTGTCATAGCGAAGTGCCCTAGCTTTTGAAGGAATTTCTGCACTTTTCCAAAGACAGTGTCAGTGTTCGGTATAGAGGGAGGGAGTCTGGTAAACTGAAGAGAGTACAGGCTTTTGTGTCAAGACATTCCCTGGGTCTGAATATCAGATTGCAGGAGCTGTGCTGACTCAGCAAATTTTTGAAACTTCTCTGAGATACAGCTTTCTTGTGCATAAAAGGAGGACAACTATATCTGAAGATTGGGCTTCTCTAGTGGCTCAGCAGTAAAGAATTCACCTGCCAATGCAGGAGACCTGTGTTTAATCCCTGGGTGGGGAAGATCCTCTGAAGAAGAAAAGGGTAATCCACTCTAGTATTCTTGCCTGGAGAATTCCACGGACAGAGGAACCTGGTAGGCTACAGCTAATGGGGTTGCATAAGAGTTGGACACAACTTAGCGACTAAACAATAAGAATGCATCTGAGGATTAGATAAGGTTATTCATGGAGATACCCAACATAGTCATTGGAATGGAAACTCAATAAATAGTAATCATTATTACTCTGAAGGGCCAAATGTATTCCAGGGTTTCATGATGTTTGGCATCAAAGCTCAAGACACCATGGATGTGAGGAATTGTGGACTTAAATAAGCAATTTTTCTTATAAATTCAAACACTGAACAAACATGTTACCCTCCAGACTAAAGTGATTATTATGATACCTCAGGCTAAGTCAAGACTGCTATGATAGTTGTGAAGGGGTAACCTGGTCAAAATATAAAGACATGCTGAGACATTTTCTGAACCAAGAATTAGACCCAAGTTTATTAACTAAGGACTTCCCTGGTGGCTTAGATGGTAAAGAATCTGCCTGCATCTGCCTGCAATGCAGGAAACCCAATGCAGGAAATGATTCTGGGTTGGAAAGATTCCCTGGAGAAGGGAATGGCTAACCATTCCAGCAGTCTTACCTGGAGATTTCCATAGAGAGAGGAGCCTGGCGGACTAAAGTCCATGGGTTTCCAAAGAATTGGACACAGTTGAGCAATTAACACTTACATTTACTTTATTAATTTAAGTTCTATACAGAAAGGAACAGGTTAGAAAAGCCATTGCCACTGCCATATTTCTGTTGTTGCATAAATTTAATTAATTTGCTCTGTCATTAATGACTGGTTAAGTCCTGAAACCTCTAATGCAAATATATTGCTCTCATTTGACAAGTGCTTGTGATCCTTCTGCCTGTTGGTCCATTCGAGTCATTTGGTTGGCATTCATAGTTTTCTGATTTAATTAGGGTAGTGAGTGTGTGAGTGCTAAGGTGCTTCAGTCATGTGCCAATTAGGGTAGATGGAACATCTTTTTTTTTTTTCCCTGTGATTCTAAAGTTCAATCTGGGCTGAACATTGTTGCCATTAGTAAAAACTGATCACTTTTCTCACAAAATGTCCTACATGTCTGCAGCCATAACTAGTTTTGAAGGAGAAATACTATAGCAAAAAGGTAGTTACTGAGTGGCTGGAGACAAAATAAAGTATATGCAGGTCAGGAAGCAACAGTTAGAACTGGACATGGAACAACAGACTGGTTCCAAATAGGAAAAGGAGTACGTCAAGGCTGTATATTGCCACCCTGCTTATTTAACTTATATGCACAGTACATCATGAGAAATGCTGGGCTGGAAGAAGTGCAAGCTAAAATCAAGATTGCTGCAGAAATATCAGTAACCTCAGATATGCAGCTGACACCACTCTTATGGCAGAAAGTGAAGAGGAACTAAAAAGCCTCTTGATGAAAGTAAAAGAAGAGAGTGAAAAAGTTGGTTTAAAGCTCAACATTCAGAAAACTAAGATCATGGCATCTGGTCCCATCACTTCATGGGAAATGGATGGGGAAACAGTGGAAACAGTGTCAGACTTCATTTTTTGGCCTTCAAAATCACTGCAGATGGTGACTGCAGCCATGAAATTAAAAGACGCTTACTCCTTGGAAGGAAAGTTATGACCAACTTAGCATATTGAAAAGCAGAGATATTACTTTGCCAACAAAGGTCCATCTAGTCAAGGCTATGGCTTGTCCCATGGTCATGTATGGATGTGAGAGTTGGATTGTGAAGAAAGCTGAGCACCAAAGAATTGATGCTATTGAACTGTGGTGTTGGAGAAGACTCTTGAGAGTCCCTTGGACTGCAAGGAGATCCAACCAGTCCATTCTGAAGGAGATCAACCCTGGGATTTCTTTGGAAGGAATGATGCTGAAGCTGAAACTCCAATACTTTGGCCACCTCATGGGAAGTGTTGACTCACTGGAAAAGACCCTGATACTGGGAGGGATTGAGGGCAGGAGAAGGGGACGACAGTGGTTGAGATGGCTGGATGGCATCACCGAGTTGACAGACGTGAGTCTGAGTGAACTCCGGGAGTTTGTGATGGACAGGGAAGGGTGGCGTGCTGTGATTCATGGAGTTGCAAAGAGTCGGACACGACTGAGCGACTGAACTGAACTGAATCTTTAAGAGAAGAGTAAAGGGAGTCTGTGTGTAAAAACAGAAATTACATTGTTACCTCACTGCATCCTTTTGAGAATCAATAACTTACACAACAAGGTGTATCATCTTACAACTAGCCGCTATAAATTTTATTGAATTTCTCTTCCATGCAGACACACTGAAGGAAGAGAAATGGGACTTTGGACCTTCTTTTTCCAGAGTCCACCTAGGCTTTATGTTATCCAGTTTTCTAGGAATTTTCCCTGATCCCAGCAGTGAATTAGATGAGCCCCTTCTGTGTTTGCCTAGTGTCCGCCAATTCCCCTATTATATCGAGGCAGAGATTGAATGAAGGCACTAAACATAGTGAGATGTGTTTTCCACTGGATTCTCAAGTACTCATGTGTGGTGGGATCATTCTTGCTTCCCCAGGGCTCATTTCAGTGTTTTTTGATTGCAGGCACTTAATATATATTTGCTGAGTATGTAAATAAATAAATTTGCTATTCTCACTAAGACTTTTCTAAAATCAACAGCACTCCACCACCACCACCACCAAAAGGCCAAAAGGTTTAATAAACCTTGAATCTTCGCCCAAGGATCTGACAATTGTTCTACTACAAAAATTTTCCATAGTCTCCTCTGAGAAGATGACAAAAATATTGTGGCCAACATAGCTATAATTCACCAGAAAAATAAAAAAATAAAAAAGATGAATTCTCTCTCCTGAAGTGAGAATACTTTGGAATTCATTTGGGAGGATAGAAACTAGGTGGAATAGTCATGTCCTTCTTCCATGTTGGGAATAAATTCATCAGCACAGTGGGAAAAAAATAAGCATTTTTACTCCTGATAAAAATTGCAAAAGTGTCAGTGGTTTATTTTGATGCAGCTATGTGTTCACAGGGTCATTGTATTACAGTTATTATGGTAGGAGGCACACTTCCTCCCTGGTTTATTATAACTGGCCGTAATGTACCATAGAGGCTCAATATGTTCTTTTCTTGACTGCGCCTGGAGAGTATCTATTTCACAGTGTATTCCCCTTAAAGGGAGAGTCTACAAATGGCAATAGGCGAGGCACTTGTCTGTAGATAAGCATCAAAGACAGAATGGGAGTAAATGATGCACTTCATGGAGTTGCACTACTTCTTTAGTAAAATTTATGGCACTAAAAAAGAAAGCAAGCAGAAAGAAAAATAATTTGGTAAATGGACTCAAGTGGCCTGAAAGAGTTAATGTGCTTCTTCCCACTAGAAACAGTGAGCCATTTATATATAGGCAATCCTTTCTCCTGAGTTCCATCAATGCTGCGAGACATTTTGAAATGGATCTTCACAGGCTCCAGGGATAGAGAAAGAGGATTTTTTTCTTCATTGTCAGTAATAACTACAAAATTAGTTTGTAATTTTTTTTTTTCTTGTTTATCTTTTGTTCCCCCTTGTAGCATTGCCCTGAGGAAATCGAAAGACTTGCTTTCTTACATTTGGAATCACTGTTATTGGGAAGTTACCTTGGTTGTCTTAGTTCATCTACACAACATCTTGAAAAATTAGCAAATATTTTCTCTTAATAAATAAAGAACAGCAAAAAAAAAAAAAAGAGAGAGCTAATCTGTCCTTCAAACATTTTAATAGTTTTCAATGAGTTAGCCTCTCTCTTTTTATGACCTACTGTCAATTCAGTTCTCATTATTTAATATCTGCTTCTGGATTATGGGCTTCCCTGGTGGCTCAGAGGTTAAAGTGTCTGCCTGCAATGTGGGAGACGTGAGTTAGATCCCTGGGTCGGGAAGATCCCCTAGAGAAGGAAATAGCAACCCACTCCAGTATCATTTTGCTTAGGTTGTTCTCTTTACAATTATTTCAGTTATCTCTTTTGGTTCAATTTAAATGAATATTAAATGCATCAGAATTTTTTTTAATTATAATTTTCTCCCACAAATTCATCATGCATTAAAAGATTCTGATGAATATGCTTTTGCAGTTTTTGCATTCTTGCCAGAATATTTTTTCCCAGGAAAACCTCTCTTGCATTCTTCTATTTTCACAATATGTACATAGCTAAATGCTTCAATAGTAAATATTTCTCAAACACTAAGCATTCATTCACTTGCTTTTCAAATTCTAGAGTATGATTTCACAAATCATTTTCTTTAGCTGACTGCAAACATGAGATGTACCTATTTTTCCTAAACAACTTTCAACCTTGCAAACAAAATATTATATAGGAAAAAAAATAAAAACAGTTCCTGCTCTATTTTTCTCTTCATGCCCTGGAGGTGTATTTCAGCATTTACAAAATACCTGACTATCCTTATCTTCCTGAATGTCTATCCAAAGAGTATCTGCTGTGTCAGCAAAACACTCAGAGCTTTTTGTTTCACTGGCTATAGTATCTGTGCAATATTGAAGCCTCCCCCACCTTATTTGGTTTCTAGTTTCAGTAAACCTTATCCTAGCATTTTAAATCTTCAGTCATTTCCCTGACTCAACCATATCATTACTATTTCAATAATATCACGCTTGTCCCTGATACTCATATGCATACTTATCATCGATAAGGCTTTGATGTAATAAATCCTCGATATAGTATCGTGCTTATCCATGCTATGAGATATAATCAAAAATGAAAGCAGAAACTTAAGATACAGAGTAAAATATATTACTTGCCAATTTTCCACAGTAACTTTTCATCATTACTTCAAAATTACTTTTTAATGCAAAGAGTAGTTTCAATCACATTGAGGCCCACATGATTCAGATACTATCATAATCACAATTAGATTACATTACTGCAATCAGGAATAGAGATCATTAAGAGAAAGAATATAAATTGCTTTAGTTTTACAAGTACTGAGCTAGCAAAATTATAATTAATCTCCATTTATAATCTTTTCTTTCATAGAACTGCAAAGCATGCTACTTTTTTTAGGCCATCAATACAAATTAGAACTAAGTAATAAAGCCCTAACTACTACTACTGTGCTGCTCACAATTGAAGAAACTTTCACATTATGTATAGAAGCCTTTTGATACAAACAGTGCCCTTAGAATAGATTGTCTCAATGCAATAAGCCCAACTATTACAAGGTGCTATTTAAAAACCAGAATGCTGCAGAAGCTCTCTCTCTTTTCAGAGTAATCAGTTTTTTGCATTTCATTTCTTAAATGAGATGGCGCTACTCATGTGAGATGAAGAAATAATGACTTAGTAGTTACAGTGAATGCATCATTCTGTACATCCCAAGTTTTTAAAATATAGTTATTTAAGAAGTATGAGAAATAATAAATGAGAAAACAAAAAAATTCAAGATAGAAATACCTTCAAAATATCAATACAACCAATTCTAATTATATATTAAGCATTTCATATTTTTTTCAATGAATTATGCTGTGCGTGTGTGTGTGTGTGCGCATGCACGCTTCATCATTCAGTTGTGTCCAACTATTTACAACCGCATGGACTGTAGCCTGTACTCTGTCCATTAGATTTTTCAGGCAAAACACTGGAGTGGGTTGCCATCTCCTCTTCCAGGGGATCTTCCTGATCCAGGGACTGAACCTGTGTCTCCTGTATCTCCTACATTTGGCAGGCGGATAACTTACCACTGAGTCACATGGGAAGCCCAATATGTTGCATGATACCTTAACATTCCAAGTCCCTCTATTTTCCAATATATACCCTTTGGTTTCTAGTTCTTAGAACTCACCTCAAATTATAAGAGAATATGTCAGTAAGTTGGAAGCGTGTATGCTCAGTCTCTCAGTCATGTCCGACTCTCTGCCACCCCACGGACTGTAGCTTTCCAGGCTCCTCGGTCCGTAGGATTATCCAGGCAAGAGTACTGGCGTGGGTTGCCATGACCTTCTTCAATCAATGTAGACGATCTAATTTTATACAGGTTTACAGACTTTTCCAATTCTGAAATTAAAACAGTTATAAAACAGCAGACAATTTGGAGGAACTTATCTTGTGGCAAGTGGAGCCCACCTGAAGCCGACTGAGCGTGAACTTATTTGGTTTCAAAATCTGACCTGAACCGAAAGGAAATTGCTCATTGTCTTTATGTTAGTTTGTTATTCTTACAAGATACTGCTCCAGATCCCACTGGAGTATTAAATAACATATGGTATATATAGGTATCAAATTACCTTTTTTAAATGGGAAGAATTGTTTTCCAAAAGACATCTTGTACCAAGGGTTTTAGATAAGGAATGATGGGTTCAGCAGCTGCGTAGAGGTGACTGAGTCACAAGAGTCGGAACTGTCAGTTGTCTCCTGTGCCTTAGCGTCCCTATGCCCAGTACCCTTCTTTTGGTACATTCTAGCTTTCAGCTTCCCTAAGTCAGACAGAGCTTTCACTATCATGCTGTAAATGGGTAGCAGCTTTGCCGTGGTTCTGATCCATTCAGCCCCTGAGGCAGCTGGATAGGGATGTGGGGACCTGTTGCCCTGGCTGGGCACTACCAGCTTCAAATCTACACAACCGGTTGGTCAAGTAGTCAGTGTTTCAGTAAACTGCATGTTGTTATTGATTTCCGTGTGTGCCATGCACATAGAGCATTTCTTCCAGGAAGAAAGTTGCAGAGATCAGACTGTGGATGGTTTATTGGAAATGCTGAGTCATTCTAATGTAGATTGAAATGTACTTCTAAGACTGATCCTCTAAAGACATGGCATATTTAAGCACAGAGAAGGAAAATAGGTCAAATATCCTGTTTATTTGTAGTAAACCCTCTATTAATGGTGCAAAAAATATGGCAGCTTAGGTTTTAAGAGTCATAAATTACAAAACGCCTTGATAGTTGATAAACCTCTGAAATTCTAGAAATTTGTAAGACCCTTTGCAAAAACAAAAATGAGGAAAAATAATTATAAGAGAAATATTTAACTGCTGCATTTTAACTATAAAA
Source organism: Cephalophus harveyi (assembly GCA_006410635.1). NCBI lineage: Eukaryota > Metazoa > Chordata > Mammalia > Artiodactyla > Bovidae > Cephalophus > Cephalophus harveyi. Next base: position 291,427 of record SJYT01032985.1, read on the forward strand.
ACAGAATAAAAGTTTTATTCATAGATAATTTTTATTTAAATTGTTAAAAGGATATATCAGATGGTTCTACATGAATCAAATTTAATTAAACAATGTGCACACTGCTGCCCAAATTGTATTTTACAGTATATGTGGAATAGAAATAATTTAAAAGAACAAAATGATAACTATAGGCAATATAATTAGTTTTTAGTGCTAATAAACTCATGCTTTTCAGTTATAATAGTCTACAGCTCTTTGGTAGGAACTTTTAGGAAAACTGAAAAGCTTTGAAGAAATGTTCTTTGTCATGAGAGACAGTATTCAGAGTTTGATTTAGAAAAAATGTCAAGAGTGAAAAAGAAGAGTAAGGAACAAATTCGAGTTCACCTTATCAATAATGACTAGAGAAAGTATAAGTATTTTTAAGATACCCTGTGAATAAGATAAGTATCAAATGAATCATTTTATTTATAAGGAATAAATTATCTGTCTGTCTCTTATACACATCTAACCTTCCATTATAATTAATTAATATATCTGAATAAGATTTCAATAGGATACTGATGTGAAAAAAACATTGTGTTTGACATTGAGGAGACACAAAATAAATATTAAAATCCTTCCGAAAATACTATAAATGAAGGGGAAAATGCTATCATAGTTAAGCGGATGAGATTTGTTCCTAATTAAATTCATTAAAGAATATTCTATGCATGTGTATGTATAATGGACTGCAAAATCTAAAATTTTAGGCAAATATTTAAGTTTCTCTAATGCTTAGTTTTGATCTGTGTTTATATTCATATAGGATATGGTCTAACTAAGCCAGTTTTCTTGCCAAGTGTGCTTGAAGAAAAAGCATTAAGACTAACTTTGTTAGACAATGAGAAGTATTTGTCAGGGAACATTGTTTGGAGAAAACTCATTTTTTAATATTGCTTGAATGAATTAAATGGTAAGTGATTGAAGAAAGAGTAGCAGTTTCAGAGTAGAGGCAAGAAAAATAAAGGCCTGAAGTGAGAAGCAAAAGGAAGGAAGAGGACATCAATATTTTGAAGAAAGTACCCACACAGTCCAGGGGATAGGAAGAGTGGCAAGTTGAAAAAGAGTAGCAAAATCTTCTATTGTCTTGCATCTCTGAAGAGTTAGAAATATAGTCCCATTAAAGGATCAGTGAAATGGTCATTTTCCTTGAAATATAGGGGAGTAAAAGTGTTTTACTCTTTCTCCCCTTTTTTAAGCTTTTCCTTTTCTTGCTATAACACAAAATAAAACAAGGGAAAGAATGAAAAAAGATGCCAATAACCAAACCAAAATTTTGTGATATTTCTGCCAGGTACAATTAAATATGGGAAATGATGAAAGTGAGTGTTGGAGATTATGCAGGTCTCCTGAGACCTCATGAGAAAGCTTGGTGTCAGAATGGAAAGGCTGCAGTGCAGAACTATCCCAATGACTTTCTAAAGAGAGGCTCTAAAGAGAGTCGTGAGAACCAGGGACTTGCTGGTGACTCTGTAGAGAGATTCTCTGACAATACAAGATTTCAGCAGAGAAGTTGCTAAGGGAGGAATCATGCTTCTGTGCCATTTCTATGGTTTATGAACATCCATAGGAGGACTGAAAGCACTGACAGCTGCAGGACACGGTGCCAAGGAGTGTGTGGGTGTGATCATTGGTCCAAACTGCAAGCTATCGGTGACTTAAATCACATTTCTGTGCATGTTACCCAAACTTGGAGACAAAAATGGGGAGAAAACACTCCAGATATAAAGGAAGGAATAGACTTCATGAATAAGCTATTAGAAAAACAAGCTTCATTGAAACTGGAGACAAGGTAACCAAGCTGGCTCCACCCAGACCTCACCTGTACTCAGTTCAGTTCAGTCGCTCAGTCATGTCCGACTCTTTGTGACCCCCATGGCCCTCAGCACACCAGGCCTCCCTATCCATTACCAACTCCCTGAGTTTACTCAAATTCATGTCCATTGAGTCAGTGATGCCATCCAACCAGCTCATACTCTGTTGTCCCCTTCTCCTCCCACCTTCAATCTTCCCCAGCATTAGGGTATTTTCAATTGAGTCAGTTCTTCGCATAAGGTGGCCAAAGTATTGGAGTTTCAGTTTCAGCAACAGTCCTTCCAATGAATATTCAGTACTGATTTCCTTTAGGATGGACTGGTTGGATCTCCTTGCAGTCCAAGAGACTCTCAAGAGTCTTCTCCAACATCATAGTTCAAAAGCATCAATTCTTCAGCACTCAACTTTCTTTATAGTCCAACTCGCACATCCATACATGACCACTGGAAAACCATAGCTTTGACTAAATAGACTAATGTTGGAAAACTAATGTCTCTGTTTTTAAATATGCTGTCTAGTTATATAAAACTAGGAGTAAAATATGCTCCTTTTCTTCCAAGGAGCAAGGGTCTTTTAATTTCATGGCTGCAGTCACCATCTGCAGTGATTTTGGAGCCCCAAAAAATAAAGTCAGCCACTGTTTCCATTGTTTCCCCATCTATTTGCCACGAAGTGATGGGACCAGATGCCATGATCTTAGATTTCTGAACACTGAGCTTTAAGCCAACTTTTTCACTTTCCTCTTTCACTTTCATCAAGAGGGTCTTTAGTTCTTTTTCACTTTCTGCCAATGGCTGCAGTCACCATCTGCAGTGATTTTGGAGCCCAAAAAAATAAAGTCAGCCACTGTTTCCATTGTTTCCCCATCTATTTGCCACGAAGTGATGGGACCAGATGCCATGATCTTAGATTTCTGAACACTGAGCTTTAAGCCAACTTTTTCACTTTCCTCTTTCACTTTCATCAAGAGGGTCTTTAGTTCTTTTTCACTTTCTGCCATAAGGGTGGTAAATCTGCATATCTGAGGTTATTGATATTTCTCCCGGCAATCTTGATTCTAGCTTGTGCTTCATCCCACCCAGAGTTTCTCATGAGGTACTGTGCATATAAGTTAAATAAACATGGTGACAATATACAGCCTTGACGTACTCCTTTCCGGATTTGGAGCTAGTCTGTTGTTCCATGTCCAGTTCTAACTGTTGCTTCCTGACCTGCATATGGATTTCTAAAGAGGGAGGTCAGGTGGTCTGGTATTCCCAACTCTTTCAGAATTTTCCAGAGTTTGTTGTGATTCACACAGTAAAAGTCTTTGGCATCATCAATAAAGCAGAAGTAGATATTTCTCTGGAACTCTTGATTTTTCGATGATCCAGCGGATGTTGGCAATTTGATCTCTGGTTCCTCTGCCTTTTCTAAAACCAACTTGAACTTCAGGAATTTCATGGTTCACAAACTGTTGAAGCCTGGCTTAGAAAATTTTGAGCATTACTTTATTAGCATGTGAGATGGGTGCAATTGTGCAGTAGTTTGAGCATTCTTTGGCATTGCCTTTCTTTGGGACTGGAATGAAAACTGATCTTTTCCAGTACTGTGGCCACTGCTGAATTTTCCAAATTTGCTGGCATATTAAGTACAACACTTTCACAACATCATCTTTTAGGATTTGAAACAGCTCAACTGGAATTCCATCACCTCCACTAGCTTTCTTCATAGTGATGCTTCCAAAGGCCACTTGACTTCATACTCCAGGATGTCTGGCTCTAGGTGAGTGAACACAACACTGATTATCTGGGTCATGAAGATCTTTTTATACAGTTCTGTGTATTCTTGCCACCTCTTAATATCTTCTGTTTCTGTTAGGTGCATACCATTTCTGTCCTTTATTGAGCCCATCTTTGCATGAAATATTCCCTTGGTATCTCTAATTTTCTTGAAGTGATCTATAGTCTTTCTCATTCTATTATTTTCCTCTATTCCTTTGCACTGATCAGTGAGGAAGGCTTTCTTATCTCTCCTTCCTATTCCTTGGAACTCTTCATTCAAGTGGTATATCTTTCCTTTTCTCCTTTGGTTTTCAGTTCTTTTCTTTTCACAGCTATTTGTAAGGCCTCCTCAGCCAGCCATTTTGCTTTTTTGCATTTCTTTTTCTTGGGGATCGTCTTGATCCCTGTCTCCATAGTATCATGAACGTCTGTCTGTAGTTTATCAGGCACCCTGTCTACCAGATCTAGACCCTTAAATCTATTTCTCACATCCACTGTATAATCATTAGGGATTTGATTTAGGTCATGCCTGAATTGTCTAGTGGCTTCCCCTACTTTCCTCAATATAAGTCTGATTTTGGCAGTAGGGAGTTCATGATCTGAGCCACAGTCAGCTCCCAGTCTTGTTTTTGCTGACTGTATAGAGCTTCTCCATCTTTGACTGCAAAGAATATAATCAATCTGATTTCAGTATAGATCATCTGGTGATGTCCATGACAAAATGTGGTCCACTAGAGAAGGGAATGGCAAACCACCTCAAGGCCTGAGAATCCCATAAACAGTATGAAAAGGCAATAAGATAGGACACTGAAAGATGAACTTGGTGCGCAATAAGCTACTGGTGATCAGCGGAGAAGTAAATCCAGAAAGAATGAAGAGATGGAGTCAAAGCAAAAACAACACCCAGTTGTGGATGGGACTGGTGATAGAAGCCAAGTCTGATGCTGGAAAGAGCAATATTGCATAGGAACCTGGAATGTTAGATCCATGAATCAAGGCAAATTGGAAGTGGTCAAACAGGAGATGGCAAGAGTGAACATCAACATTTTAGAAATCAGCGAACTAAAATGGACTGGAATGGGTGAATTAAACTCAGATGGCCATTATATCTACTACTGTGGGCAAGAATCCCTTAGAAGAAATGAAGTATCAATTGAGTCCACAAAAGAGTCTGAAATGCAGTACTTGGATGCAATCTCAAAAATGACAGGATGATATCTGTTCATTTTCAAGACAAGCCATTCAGTATCACAGTATTCCAAGTCTATGCCCCAACCAGTAATGCTGAAGAAGCTAAAGTTGAATGGTTCTATGGCCTACAAGACCTTCTAGAACTAACACCCCCAAAATATGTCTTTTCATAATAAGGGACTGGAATGCAAATATAGGAAGTTAAGAAACACCTGGAGTAACAGGCATTTTGGCCTTGGAGTACAGAAACAAGCAGGTCAGAGGCTAATAAAATTTTGCCAAGAGAATGCACTGGTCATAGCAAACACCCTCTTCCAACAACACAAGAGAAGACTCACTTGTACTAGTTATTAGTATTGCCTTCCCAATATTGCTGGCACAGGGTAGAATCATATTTCTCAACTCCTTACAGTAATTTGGATCCATGTAACCTGTTCAGATTGATGAGTAGCAAACACCAGGCATGAAAAATTATTTTATATCCTCAGGGATTACATGTAGAGATCAAATTTTCTCTGCTGTTTTGCCAGGTAATATTGTGCATGCATGCATGCTGAGTCGCTTCAATCATGTTGGACTCTGTGCCACCCTATGGACTGTAGCCTGCCAGGCCCCTCTGTCCATGGGATTCCTCAGGCAAGAATACTGGAGTAGTTTGCCATACCCTCCTCCAGGGATCTTCCAGATCCAGGGGTTGAAAACATGTCTCTTATATCTCCTGCATTGACAGGCAGCTTCTTTACCACCAGTGCCGCCTGGGAAGCCCAGGTAATATTGTAGGTCATGGCAAATACTGATCTTTTTCCTTCATCCAAAGTGAGGCTTTATACAGAACATCATAGAATACTGGAGTAGTTTGCCATACCCTCCTCCAGGGATCTTCCAGATCCAGGGGTTGAAAACATGTCTCTTATATCTCCTGCATTGACAGGCAGCTTCTTTACCACCAGTGCCGCCTGGGAAGCCCAGGTAATATTGTAGGTCATGGCAAATACTGATCTTTTTCCTTCATCCAAAGTGAGGCTTTATACAGAACATCATTTATTTGGAACTATACAATATGTAACCTTTGCTGATTGGCTTCTTTTACTTACTACACTCATTAAACTTTGCCTCTTATCTTTTCATGGTTTGATAGCTCATTTCTTTTTAGTGTTAAATTAAATTCCATTGGCTGGATGTATCATAGTTTATTTATCCATTCAGTTACTGAAGGATATCTTAGTTGCTTCCAATCTTAGTTGCTTTGGCAATTAGGAATAAATCTAATGTAAACGTTCATGTGCAGATTATTGTCCTAACATACATTTTCAAGTCATTTAGATAAATACCAAGGAGTACAATTGCTGAGTCTTATGGTCATTTTGATTTTTACACGATTTTATGGTGGTAGGATTTAAATACCATGTAAACTGACCATTCTAGATATATATTTCAGTGAATTTTAGTAGATTCCTGAGGTTATGAAATTGTGATCAGAATTAGCTCTTTAGACATTTCCGCCAGAGCAAAATTTTCTCCCTCCAAGCCACAACTCCAAGTTTTGTCAGTAATAAATTCTTTTTTTCTAGAGATGTTATACAAGTTATGCCTTTTAATATGTGGTCTTTTATGTCCGGTTTCTTTAACAATATTTCTGAAGTTTATCCATGTCATGAGATGTTTCAGTAACTCTGCTTTTCATTGATATTACTGCATTGTATGGATATATCACATTTTGTTTATCCATTTTCTACTTTATAGGCATTTGTATAGTTTTATGTTGAGGCTATTATAAGTAATGATGCTATAAATACTCAAACTCTAGTCTTGTAAACAAATGTTCTAAGTTCTCCTGCTTCTATAATCCATTTTTATTTATTTTCATGTATGGTGTGAGGTAAATGTAGTTTATTTCTCTCCCTATGAATATCAGTAGCTCCAGCACTATTTCTGTAAAGATTACCTTTTCAAACTGAATTAACTTGGCCTCCTTGTCACAATATGATCACAATTGATGATAGATATTTAGATCTGTTTAACTATTTCTAGACTCTCTATTCTGTCTCACTGATATACAGGCCCAAATTATGTCAATGGCACAGTTTATAAATTACTGTAGTTTGACTGTACATCTTGATAATAGGTAAATAAATGTTCTCATTGTACTCTTCTTTTGTAAAATAGCTTTGACTATTTTAGATTAATTTCATTAATTTAGGCTTATAAATTTCTATTGAAAAAAAAGTTTGCTGAGATTTTCAATGGAATTAAGTGGAATCTACAAATCAATTTGGGGAAATTAATGTTAACTTTTTAAAAATCAAGTTGAACAAGTTCTCTATTCCTAGTTTCTTGAGTTTTTACAATGAATAGTATTGGATTTCATGAAATACTTGTTCGGAATCAATTTATATGGTAATAAACTTTTTCTCTTTAACCAATTGGTATATTGATTATAATGATTAATTTCCAATTATGGAAGTCTCATTGACTATGTTGAAAAAATTTCACTTGGTTGCTGTGTAAATGCTTTTGTACATGGCTGTATTTAATTTGTTAATACTTGATTGAGGATTATTGCATCTGTGCAGGTGAGAGATATTGGTCTGTAGTTTTATATAATGTCTTTTTCTGATTTTTACATTAGGCTTATACTATCCTCATAAAGGGGCTTCCACTGTGGCCCAGCTGGTAAAGAATCTTCCTGTAATGTGAGAGACCTGGGTTCAATCCCTGAGTTGGGAAGATCCCCTGGAGAAGGGAAAGGCTACCTACTCCAATATTCTGGAGAATCCATGGACTTTATAGTCCATGGAGTTTCAAAGAGTTGGACACAACTGAGTGACTTTCACTTTCATCCTCATAAAGTGAGTCAGGAAGAGTTCCCTCTGTTTCTGTTTTCTGGAAGAGACTGGAGGGATGGTTTAATAGAAATATATATATGGCTTCCCAGGTGGCTCAGTAGTAAAGAATCCACCTGCCAATGCAGGAAGATGCAGAGACATGGATTTGAACCCTAGGTCAGTAAGATCCCCTGGAGGAGGAAATGTCAACCCACTCCAGTATTCTTGTCTGGGAAATCCCATGGACAGACAAGCCTGGTGGGCTATAGTCCATGGGGTTGCCAAAGGGTTGGACATGACTGAGCTTTCCAGGTGGTGTTAGTGATAAAGAACCTGCTTGCCAATGCAGGAGACACAAAAAGACATGGGTTTGACCTGTGGGTTGAGAAGATCCACTGGAGGAGGCAATGGCAAGCCACTCTAGTATCCTTGCCTGAAGAATCCCATGGACAGAGGAGCGTGGCTACAGCCTGTGGGGTCACAAAGAGTAGGTTGGGAAGATCCCCAGGAGGAGGATATGACAAGCAACTTAGCATACACACACACACACACACACACACACACGTGTGTGTGTATATGTGTGTATGTGTATGTGTATGTGTATATATATATATATATATATAAACATATTATATGGACTTTCCAGGTAACTCAGCTGGTAGAGAATCCACCTGCAATGCAGGAGACCCCAGTTGGATCCCTGTGTCGGGAAGATACCCTGGAGAAGGGACAGGCTACCCATTCTAGCATTCTTGGGCTTCCCTGGTGGCTCAGATGGTAAAGAATCTGCCTGCAATGTGGGAGATCTGGGTTCGATCCCTGAGTTGGAAGATCCCCTGGAGGAGGGCGTGGAAATCCACTCCAGTATTCTTGCCTGGAAAATCCCCATGAACAGAAGAGCCTGGCAGGCTGCAGTTCATGGGGTCACAAAGAGTCAGACATGACTGAGAGACTGAGCACACATAAAGGAATTAAAGAATTAATTGATATGTATATTTTTACTGAGTACTTTCAATATGCCATACATCTAATCAAATTTAATTCCACAAATATCTGTTGAGCATGTTTAATGCTACAGACACTGCAAGATATCATGCTAGGCAACATTCCTGTAACCAGGAAAAGTTAAATAATTTCAAGATCTATATTCAAATAAAGAAAGATCATTTCATCCAACAAACCAAAATGTGTTTCTGCTAGATTAAAGAAATAGAAAATAATTCAAATAGAAAAAAATAATAAATTCTTATGAAATTTTTCAAGTCAAAAATATCTTGAGCCAAACAAAATAGAATTATTTAAGGAAAAATCAAGTTGATTTGAAAATTAAACATGATTGAAAAAATTGTACATTAAAAGTACAGTAAACAAAAGACTAGGGCACATTCACAGCCCATATAATGAAGATCTAGTGTCACTGATCATCATTTAGGTCATACTGATGTGAAATAAATACACTAAAACATGAACAGACACATTTTTTATTAGCATGAATTTAAAATTTGAGCAAAAATAAAACCTGTAAACAAACATGTAGGAAATTTTTAAGCTAGAATCAAATACATAAATTATAACAGTAACATTGTTTTTAACACTAACAAAATTTTGGAGGAAAAAATTTTTTAGATTCTTAATGATGCCAAAGGTGTGAAAAAATCTGCAACATTTAAAATGCAGTTGGTATTGTAAATTATAACGCTCTATAAAGAAATTTTTCATTTAAAAATGGTATAATATCATATGATTCTTGAACACCACTTGTGGGTTTTTTATTAGCAGATGAATTCTACTTTATACCTTATAATTATTTATAATTATAATAAATTAGAAAAGCCAACTTGGTTGGGGAGAATAGAATGATCAAAGAAATTGTGTTAGATCCACATGAGGAACTATTTAGTGGCTCATATATCACAGTGTTAAGAACATAAGCTTCAGCACCAGATTCACTTCATTTGGATCACTAATGAAATAATACCACCAGTCAGACTTTATATATATTTTTGAAAATTTATCTCCCTCAGTTTATTCATTTGTGAAATTTGTATACATACAACCATATATATATATTTGTATATGTACCATATAGGCAAACACATACAACATGTAATTGTATGTGTTTGCCTACAAAGCTTTTTTAATCCATGTATTACAACCAGTCAGACTTTATATATATTTTTGAAAATTTATCTCCCTCAGTTTATTCATTTGTGAAATTTGTATACATACAACCATATATATATATTTGTATATGTACCATATAGGCAAACACATACAACATGTAATTGTATGTGTTTGCCTACAAAGCTTTTTTAATCCATGTATTACAAGGTGGAATATCTTTGAAATAACTTCCATAATATTTTGATCAATAAACACCTTTTATGCCTTTATTCTATGCCTGATGCTCAGAATTTATAGATGAATAAGAGACTGTCGTTTTCCTCAAGGGAAAGACTATTAGCACACATTCAATGAAGAGGCATAATTCTATCAACAGGATTTTGTGGAGGAGGAAGGAGGAAGGGAATCAATTTTATCTGAGGTGTTATTACTTTTTTATCATTGTACAAGCTTTTTTCCTCCTTTAACCTATATAAAACTTAATTTTCAAATCCTGTTAAAAAGAATATCTATTCTTAATTAGTTTAGGAGTTATGGTAGATTATCCACTGAAAGATTAATTACATGCTTTCCAGTGAAGTATTATAAACCATAAGTTTAAAGTTGGACCAGATGCATTTCAGCCCTGAAAACTCATTAACCATCTGACCATGTTGCACATATGGTAACAAAGTGAAGAATGTATCCAGTCAAACACACATAAACACTTCTTCATCATCATGGGACAACTGCCTCTTAAAGTATGCCAGGAATTGTTCATACCTACAAATATCCAGTGTAGGAACAGACAAGCAGGCAACTGAGAGATTTAGAATGGTGGGTTTGAAAACCCACACTGAGTAGATAGATATTAACACTGTTCATCTAGTTTGCTTTTGTCACAAAAATCAGCATCCCTCTCTCTTAATCTCAAGTTGAAAATGAGTTTTGAATGGGAACTGTTAAACTCTGTGTTGAGAGTGGACATCTTCACTAATATGGGGTAAAACACCAGCACTGATTTTATTGACCAAAATATTTAATACCTAAATGATCTAGCTATCAGTTTATTGCAGAGGGTTATCCTCCACTTCCTTGGCAGGTACCAAGCTTCAGGCATATTCTAAATCTCTTTTGTAATTCCCCTTTTCAGTATGACACTGACAATTCCTCTTGTGAGTGTGACCACTGACAATGTACACTTTGTGCAAGTCTTCCATCACAAGATGGCAGCCAGTCTCAGCAGACAAGACCATGTGATAAATGAGGGGGGAAAGGAAGTATTTGATGGTTCCATGTAAAATGCCACAATATGTCTATTCATAAATAGGCCTGTCAAAATAGTTTACATTTGGTTTTTTCAATAATTTTTTTTGCCAAATGTTTTAAATTTGATAGTATTTACACATGGATAACAAACGCTAGCTTTACGCTTGTTCTGTATTTTGATGAAATTTATTAATCAAAAAAAGTTTATGAAAGAAAACCATCTGCTCACCCCTTTCTTTGAACATGGATAATCCTTTTGAATTCTATAATAGCTTACACTTTTATGATGTTGCAATATAACCAAATAGCAAAAGAGCTTTCTACCTTTTTATATGATTTTTGAAAAGTATCCATTTCTTAACTGAATTTTCTGTTTTAATGAAAAGAAGTGTGAGATAACTGTTTTTTAGTCTCAGTAGACAGTTCTACACGTGTTCATAGGTACAGATGGGTCTACAACAATGGTCAACATCCATCAAGCGAATAGCATTATTTTCTTCTCTATGAATATGAAAAACTAAATGGCAACTTGACTTATTATTTCTCCTCCTTTTGAAATGTAATGAATAGAACTGGTGTTAATTGCTAAATTTCTAAATATACACACTAAGTTGCTTGCATGGTTTTAAAAAGCAACCTGAGTTATTATCTTTTTGTGAACATTTTTAGAGTAACTTGTATTTATTTGCTGATTGTGGGTGTTTATTTTCATGCAAGAACTTTGTGTGTGAGCAGTTGTTAAAATAAAACGTTTGAGAGAAAGGGAACAATATAGTCTGCTATAAAATGCAGAGAAAATTCATTAACATTTATTCTTCAAATGTGTTACTACTAGCTTTTCTTTGTATTCATTTCCATCATCATCTGTCTTTATTAAGTTAATAATAAGAGGATGAAATTTACCAAAGAGTCATAGCCTGAAGGAAAACAGTGATAAGGACTAAGGGAGACATGTAGCATCATTTAACGGAATTGTTTGATTATTTTAAGGGCATTTTGTGTAGATATCTTCCTGTCACAGACAATATATTAAAGGTTCATGCTACACAGATTTGATCACACATATGAATGAAGCCCTTGTCTGAATAAGTAGTATATCTTTAAACAGAAAAAGAAAATTCAGTGATTATAGTAGTAAATGAATAACTCATAAAGAAAGAAGTCATTCTGGCTCAAAGTGTACTAAGGTTTTAAAGAAGAAATAATCAACCACAATTTGATGTGGTGTTAGAGAAGACTCTTGAGAGTCCCTTGGATTGCAAGGAGATCCAACCAGTCCATTCCGAAGGAGATCAACCCTGGGATTTCTTTGGAAGGAATGATGCTAAAGCTGAAACTCCAGTACTTTGGCCACCTCATGCGAAGAGTTGACTCATTGGAAAAGACTCTGATGCTGGGAGGGATTGAGGGCAGGAGGAGAAG
>SJYT01032985.1:303925-325287 GCA_006410635.1 Cephalophus harveyi
AAGCTGAAACTCCAGTACTTTGGCCACCTCATGCGAAGAGTTGACTCATTGGAAAAGACTCTGATGCTGGGAGGGATTGAGGGCAGGAGGAGAAGGGGACGCCAGAGGATGAGATGGCTGGATGGCATCACTGACTGGATGGACGTGAGTCTGAGTGAACTCTGGGAGTTGGTGATGGACAGGGAGGCCTGGCGTGCTGCGATTCATGGAGTCGCAAAGAGTCGGACATGACTGAGCGACTGAACTGAACTGAACTGATCTTAAATTTTAGTATAAAATTTCAAACATTTCTACTGATTCAATAGTGTTTATTTGTACTGCTACCCCATTCTTTAATAATGTTGTATACTAATCATCAATTGTAAAATAAGTAAAAATGGAAAAAAAAGGTAGGAAGACCACAGCCTGAAGGCTATGGTTCTGACTATAAGCATCCTCGTGTCCAACATGAAGAGAAACAGAATAAGATATTTTACCAATATTTTTCTCAAGAAAACAGTTACTCAACACAACTTTAAAGAAATATAAGCTGTGGAAAATTGGGATGAAAAGTAATGAATCCATTAGGAATATCTCAGAAAGTACTACAAATTCTGTTTGCAAGAATTTATATTCTTAAAACTTTACTATAATAATTTATTCCAGGGGAAAGAAAACTGTTCAAAATTTAGTAAAGGATAATAAAAATATATTCCCAAAAATATGACCTTGAAACTTGACTACTATTGTTATCTGATTTTTAACCTTTTAAGGTTTTATAGATTTGGTAGTTTAGATATATGTTTTATAGAAAAATATTTTCAGTTTTTTTTTAATGCAGCTATTTCCAAAAATATTCATCTTGTATTCTGAGATAGTGCTCACTCAGTCATAGACAACTCTTTGAGATGCCATGGACTGCAACCCACCAGGCTCCTCTGTCCATGGAATTTTCCAGGCAAGAACACCGGAGTGGGTTGCCATTTCCTACTCCAGGGGATCTCCCCAACTCAGGGATTGAAGCTGTGGCTCCTACATCTCTGCATTGGCAGGTAGATTCTTAACCACTGAGCCACCTGGGAAACCCATATTCTGAGATGTTAGCACACTATCTGGGGTCTTATCGGTCAATATAAATTTCTGTGCTCAATACTATATGTTAAAAAGTCATAGAAAAATCACAACTTGTTTCTAGTGTATTGTATTATGTTATATTGAAGGAATATTTTTAATTGAGGTCTTAATGCCAGAAACTGCAGATTAGGGTGTTTTTTTTTTCTTTTTTCTTTTTTTTTTTGATGTTGATATGGAGAAGTAGGCAAAAACAAGAGCATAAATAGGGAAAACAAGTAAAAGTCACGGAGCACCTACTAAGTGTCTGAGATAGTGCTGTATCCATGCCAAGCCACTTTGGTCATGTCTGACTCTTTGCAGCCCTATGGACTGCCATCGTCCTCTGTCCATGGGATTCTCTAGGCAAGGATACTGGTATGGGGTGCCATGCCTTCCTCCAGGGCATCTTCCTGACTCAGAGATTGAACCCAAGTCTCCTGCATCTCCTAGTTTGCAGGAAGATTCTTTATCCATTGAACCACCTGGGAAGCCACTGACATAGTGTTACACAAGTTCAAATTCTTTTTCTTATTTAATTTTTAAGACAAATCTGCAAACTTTTAATTTTTATTCTTACTTCTATATGAGAACATGATGATTCGGGTAGATTGATTTTCTTGCTAAATGTTATACAACACAGATCAGGTGGCAAAGCCAAGGTCTTTTGGCTCTAAAGCCTTTGTACCACACATCACCGTTTCACATAAGCATATTTCTTAGTCTTTTCCAACTCCCATTTCAAGCCTAGACACTGAATTTGTTGACTATAATGCTCCTAGCATTATATTATATTCAGGATTTCATGCTGAATCCTGTTCCCAGCCTCTTCTGACCATGTTTCTCATTCCTGATCATCTCTCCATTCATATTCACAACTTTCAAAACATCTTCATCTGTATTTCAGTAGGATCACATTCTCACCTGCAATTCCACAAACATTTGCATAAGAAATAGAACAGTCTGAAAAGCGAACTCAACACATCTTAATACCTGCTACCCTAGTGTAGGGAATTAGTATGGATGCTGAGCTCTCTCACTATGACTTGAGTGTTTATTATGTGATATTTAATACCAAAACATATGTGTCTTATGAAGATGTGGAAAAATTGGAATGTAAGCACACCTTTGATGAAATTGTGGAATGGTACAATTGCTATGGAAAGCTATATGGCAGTTCCCCCCAAAATTAAAACTCCAGTATGGCCTAGCAGTACTACTCCTCAATACATATCAGGATGTAAATAAGGAGGACAAGGTCTCAAAGAATTGAAAGCAGGGTCTTAGAGAAATATTTGCACACTCATGTTCATAGCACCATCATTCACAATAGCCAAGAGATTAAAACAACCCAATGTCCATTGACAGACAGATGGATAAGGAAATGTGGTATATACATGCAATGGAATATTATTCAAATGAAGGACATTTTGTTACATACTATACTGTGTAAGACCCTTGAGACATTATGTTGACTGAAATGAACCAGTCACAAAAAGATAAATCCTTTATGATTTTACTTACATGAGGTATTTAGAATGGTCAAATTCATAGAAAATGCAAGAAGATGGGGATAGAGAAGGGGGGGGATGGGAAGTTGTTTAACGGATATAGAATTTCAGTTTCACAAAAGGAGAAAAGTTCTGGAGATTTGTTAAACAATAGTGTGCATCTATTTAATGGTACTGAACTGTATATTTAAAAATTATTAAGATGGTAAATTTTAGTCTGTGTGGTTTTTACAATTGAAAAAAAAAGATGTGCCTTATAAAAAGTGAAAGAGAAACTTGCATTATTAGAATTAGAGCTTTCTATAGAACACTAAGTGGACTTTTTTTTTATTCACTGGCTTCTCAGAAATGGTGAGAAAAGGAGTCGGACATGACTGAGAGACTTCATTTTCACTTTTCACTTTCATGCATTGGAGAAGGAAATGGCAACCCACTCCACTGTTCTTACCTGGAGAATCCCAGGGATGGGGGAGCCTGGTGGGCTGCCATCTTTGGGGTCACATAGAGTCGGACATGACTGAAGCGACTTAGCAGCAGCAGCAGATATGCAGATAATACCACCCTTATGGCAGAAAGCAAAAAAGAACTAAAGAGCCTCTTGATGAAAGTAGAAGAGAGTGAAAAAGTTGGCTCAAAGCTCAACTTTCAGAAAACTAAGATCATGGCATCTGGTCCTGTCCTTCATGGCAAATAGATGGGGAAATAGAAATGGTGGATACATTTCCTTAATAGCTTTTATGAAACACTTCTTTTGCTAACATTTTCTTAACTTCCCTTATGTTGACTTCCAGTGCTTGTGGGTATGTTTTTCTATAGACTGGTCAGTGAAATAGTTCAGCATTTTTACCACCTCTTCATTTAAATTTCTGGCTATACTTAACAATGTCATTCCCATCCTTCTATTTTGATCCCATTTATGATAGTAAACATGTGTACTTTGTAAAAGTCATGAATGAATAAAGAAGTACAGAGTAGCTTACTGTTAGAGTCTACAAGAAATCCCAAAACACTTAATGTAAAGAACTATAATTTAGCTTTCTTTTTCTCTATTTCACACTGAACTATGTTACTAAAAGTCTTTATCATTTATTAAAAATGATAGTTATAGAGATATTAATATATTTAAAATAATGTTATTTATTCAAAATGTATTCCTTCATTTCTCTANAATCAGTTTAACCTCTTTTCAAGAATGAAACTCAGTTTTATATCTTCCTCTGCTGCTGCTGCTAAGTCGCTTCAGTCATGTCCAACTCTGTGCGACCCCATAGACGGTAGCCCACCAGGCTCCCCCGTCCCTGGGATTCTCCAGGCAAGAACACTGGAGTGGGTTGCCATTTCCTTCTCCAATGCATGAAAGTGAAAAGTGAAAGTGAAGTTGCTCCGTCATGTCCGACTCTTCGCAACCCCATGGACTGCAGCCTACCAGGCCCCTCCATCCATGAGATTTTCAGGCAAGAGTACTGGAGTGGGGTGCCATCACCTTCTCCGTGAATTTTCCTCTATGGACTGTCATTGCTCTAAAAAATTTATGGTCATATAAACTCACTAAGCTTATTCATTTCCCCTTGGTTTCCAAAATGATATCATCTGGATCATTACCCTTAGCTAAGAATACCTTCTTTGTACACTGTTAATATTATAATATTATAAAATTGGCAAAGGATATTGAGTTGATTCTTTGGTTCTTAATAACAATTTTAGATATCTTTGACAATTACAACATATTATTTTTAAATATATCACTCAAATTCCTTGGTGAATTATGGCATTTTTTCCTATTATGGGTATAACTATTTACTTGTGTAAAGGGTGAAAAGGTGTTCTTTTTCAGTATATGTCTTCTGTTTCAAGACAGATGCATGATTTAAACATTTCCCGATACTACTATTATGTAGCTGTTTCACAAGATGCATTAAATACTCTAGGCATAAATTTCCATCAGTATCACTTTCTAGATTTACCATGTAACTAATTATTCTATGTAAAAAGTCAACTCATTATTATTTGATTTGAGTTTAAAGCTCAAAATTCAGAAAACGAAGATCATGGCATCTGGTCCCATCACTTCATGGGAAATAGATGGGGAAACAATGGAAACAGTGTTAGACTTTATTTTGGGGGGGCTCCAAAATCACTGCAGATGGTGACTGCAGCCATGAAATTAAAAGACGCTTACTCCTTGGAAGAAAAGTTATAACCAACCTAGATAGCATATTCAAAAGCAGAGACATTACTTTGCCGACTAAGGTCCATCTAGTCAAGGCTATGGTTTGTCCAGTGGTCATGTATGGATGTGAGAGTTGGACTGTGAAGAAGGCTGAGCGCCAAAGAATTGATGCTTTTGAACTGTGGCATTGGAGAAGACTTTTGAGAGTCCCTTGGACTGCAAGGAGATCCAACCAGTCCCATTCTGAAGGAGATCAGCCCTGGGATTTCTTTGGAAGGAATGATGCTACAGCTGAAACTCCAGTACTTTGGCCACCTCATGCGAAGAGTTGACTCATTGGAAAAGAGTCTGATGCTGGAAATGATTGGGGGCAGGAGGAGAAGGGGACAACAGAGGATGAGATGGATAGATGGCATCACTGACTCGATGAATGTGAATTTGAGTGACTCCGGGAGTTGGTGATACACAAGGAGGCCTGGCGTGCTGTGATTCATGGGGTCGCAAAGAGTTGGGCACGACTGAGCGACTGAACTGAACTGAACTGAACTTCTTTATTACAACTTCGATTTGAAGAGAGAAATCTAAAATGTAATTTTCTACAAGAAAAGCAAAAATTAAACCAAGAAAAATAACAACAGATGCTTCGAGAACTTCTTCACTTGGGGATACATATGTTTGCTTTATTAATCCTGTGGTGCTTGAAAATACAAGTTTTAAAAATCCTACAACCTAGAAATAGCGCAATACAAAGAGGACACCAATAATAATAAAAATAAAACAAAAAACACCCTAGTACAGATAGTGGTCATTATAGTTATTTTCCCAATGATACCCTTAGTTAATGGTGTAGTATCCACACAACTGAGTCCAATTTCTTTCTCTGGCTCCTGTTTCTCAATATTTTGCATCATTCTTGCATAATTTTTTTCTATGTAAATTATTTTTGTAAACATTTCCTTGCCAATCTTCCTATTTCAATTAGTCTATAATTATTATTCAATTTGCAGACCACTACTTCTTCATAATGAAAATCAGTACAGAAATTCAAAATAGTTTCCAAGATTCTCAGATGAAAGTTACTGTCTCTTCACTGAAATGGAAGTCCTCAATGTTTTAAGGATATTTGAGGAAAATTACTAGGTTCAATTGCTTTCATAGAAACTAGCTCCTATAAAATATTAGCTTAAGAACTGACTATATAGCAGTTATATATTAGTCAAACTCTCCTATTAAAAATATTATAATTTTACTTTTGATTTTGTTTTTCAAATTCTTTTCTCTAGGAATTCTAAAAGTACAGCTCACACAAAGTCTGATACTGGACTCCCTGTGATGACTTAGAGGGATTGGATGAGGGGAAGGGAGGGAGGCTAATGAGGGAAGGAATATATAACCATGGCTGATTTGCATTGTTGTATGACAGAAACACACATATCATTGTAAACAGTTTTTTTAAGGATTTACATAAAAAGTAGGGGAAAAGTCTGAAAAATAACAGCTCACACAAAGTCTGATACTGGACTCCCTGTGATGACTTAGAGGGATTGGATGAGGGGAAGGGAGGGAGGCTAATGAGGGAAGGAATATATAACCATGGCTGATTTGCACTGTTGTATGACAGAAACACACATATCATTGTAAACAGTTTTTTTAAGGATTTACATAAAAAGTAGGGGAAAAGTCTGAAAAATACAAATTTTTTGTCTTAAAACCAATTGATTGTTTTCTTCTGAATTTGAAATAGCTTTATTGAGGAATAACTAGCATATAATTAACTGTGGTGCTGGAGAAGACTGTTGAGAATCCCTTGGACAGCAAGGAGATCAAACCAGTCAATCCTAAAGGAAATCAGTCCTGAATGTTCATTGCAAGGGCTGATGCTGAAGCTGAAGCTCCAATCTTTTAGTCACTTTATGAAAATAACTGACTCGTTTGAAAGACCCTGATGCTGGGAAAGATTGAAGGCAGGAGAAGAAGGGGATGACAAAGGATGAGATGATTGGATGGCATCACTAACTTGATGGACATGAGTTTGAGCAAGCTCTGGGAGTTGATGATGGACAGGGAAGCCTGGCAGTCACAAAGAGTCAGACATGACTGACCAACTGAACTGAATGAAACTGCACATAAAGTTGGAAGAATTTTAACATATGTATACATTTGATAAAATATCACCTCAATCATGATAATGAATCTATCACCATCCCCAAATATTTCCTCATGCCTCATGTTAATCCCTCCCTCCCTCCACTTTCTCTTCCCTCAGCAAATACTGATCAACTCTTCATCACTATGTTAGTTTCCACTTTTTATATTTCTGTATGAATGTAATCTTATGGAATACACTTCTTTTTTCTCTTTGGTTCTGGCTTCTTTCATTTGCCATAATTATTTTGAGGTTCAGCCATGCTTTTGCATGTATCAATAGTTTACTGGGTCTGGCAGATCCCCTGGAGGAAATAATGGCAACCCACTCCAGTATTCTCACCTGGAGAATTCCATGGACAAAGGAGCCTGGTAGGCTAAAGTCCCTGGGGTCATGAAGTGTCAGACACAACTGTGTGACTAACCCAACAATTTAACAGAGCAGTTCACTATTTTTATTGCTAAGTATATTCCATTATATGTATATACCACAATTTGTTCATGTACTTAAATGATTATGGGTATTTGAGTTATTTCCACTTGGGAGCTATTAAAAATAAAGCAGCTACAAACAATTGTGTACAAGTTTTTGTTGTTTTTTTTTTTATGGGCATGTGAATGTCTACAAACATATGGTCTTTTGGATAAATACCTGGAGTGAAATTCTGGGCAATATGGTTAAGTGTCTGTTTACTTTTTAAGAGATTTCTAACCTGTTTTCAAGGTAGCTGCACTGTTAAACATTTTTACCGGCAATGTATTCAATATGAGAGGTCTAGTTCTTCCACATTCATACCAGCATTTTCATAATCAATTTTTTTTTTCATTCTCAACATATCTTTTAAAACACACAAATTTTTAATCAAAATTTTAATCAAAATCAAAACCAGTTGTTTTTGTGGAATTTGAGAAACTGATTCTAATATTCTTAAGAGAATGCAATAGTTTAGGTAGAACAAAAACAGTATTAAAAGAGCAACAAATTTGTAGGACTATTACCTAGTTTCAATGTTTGTTTTCAAGCCACTGTATTCAAGAAAGTGTCCATTTGCCTTAGTAGAAATATAGATTAATGAAATGGAATAGAGTGTCCACAAATGTTACCAAAAAATTCAAATGAACATTTTGGCCAACTCAATAGTTTGATGTAGTCCTGTTTATTTTTGCTTTCATTGTTTGTGCTTTTGAGGCCATATCAAAAAATTCAAGTGAATGCTTTCTCAGTGCGAGCCCATGGACTGTAGCCTGCCAGGCTCCTCTGTCCATGGAATTCTCCAGGCAAGAATACTGGAGTGGGTTGCCATTTCCTTCTCCAGAGAGTCTTCCTGACTCAAGGATTGAACACAGGTCTCCTGCTGCAGGCAGAAAAAAATTTTGCTTGCTAGGATTCAGCATTATGCAAACCAAGAACTTCCAGCTGTCCAAGCTGGATTTAGAAAAGGAAGAGGACCCAGAGATCAAATTGCCAACATTCTCTAAGTCTTCCTGACTCAAGGATTGAACACAGGTCTCCTGCTGCAGGCAGAAAAAAATTTTGCTTGCTAGGATTCAGCATTATGCAAACCAAGAACTTCCAGCTGTCCAAGCTGGATTTAGAAAAGGAAGAGGACCCAGAGATCAAATTGCCAACATTCTCTGGATTATAAAGAAAGCAAGCGAATTCCAGAAAAAACATCTACTTCTGTTTCATCGACTAGGCTAAGGCTAAAGCTTTTGACTGGGTGGATTATAACAAACTGTGGAAAGCTCTTAAAGAGACGGGGATGCCAGACCACCTTACCTGCCTCCTGAGAAACCTATATACAGGTCAAGAAGCAACAATTAGCACCCTGAATGGAACAATTGCGTGGTTCAAGATTGAAAGAGGAGTACAACAGGGCTGTCTGCTGTTGCACTGTTTCTTTCACCTATACACTGAGCACATTATGAGAAATGCTGGGCTGGATGAGGTACAAGCTGGAATCAAGACAGGTGGGAGAAACATCAACAACCTCAAGTATGTGGATGATATCACTCTAATGGCAGAAAGCTAAGAGGATCTAAAGAGTCTCTTGATGAAGGCAAAGGAGGAGAGTGAAAACCGGCTTAAAGCCAAATATTAAAAAAACTAAGATCATAGCATCTGACCCCATTACTTTATGGCAAATAGAAGGGGAAAATGTGGAAGTAGTGACAGATTTCCTCTTCTTGAGCTCTAAAAAAACTGAGGATGGTGACTGTAGTCATGAAATCAGAAGACGTTTGCTTCCTGGCAGGAAAGCTATGACAAACCTAGACAGTGTGTTGACAGGCAGAGACATTACTTTGCCAACAAAGGTCTGATTAGTCAAGGCTCTGGTCTTCCCAATGGTCAGGTACAGTTGTGAGAGCTGGACTGTAAAGAAGGCAGAGTGCCAAAGAGTTGATGTCTTCTAACTGTGGTCATGGAGAAGACTCCCGAGAGTCCCTTTGATAGCAAGGAGATCAAACCAGTCAATCTTAAGGGAAATCAACCCTGAATATTCACTAGAAGGACTGATGCTAAAGCTGAAGCTCCAGTATTTTTGTCATCTGATGTGAACAACTGACTTATTGGAAAAGTCCTTGATGCTGGGAAAGACTGAAGGCAGCCAGAGAAGATGGTGTCAGAGGATGAGATGATTGGATGGTATCCCCAATGCAATGGACATGAACTTGGGCAAACTTTGAGAGACATGAACTTGGGCAAACTTTGGTGTTGGACAGAGAGGCTTGGTGTGCTGCAGTCCATGGGGCTGCAAAGAGTCAGACATGACTGAGCAAATAAAATACAACATTCCTTGTTAGCCATTCTTTCAATTTAATGTTTGGATTAAAAAAGTGACTAGTTCAGCTCCAAACTCAAATAGATGCATTTGTGCTTGATAGTTTCCTGAAAATAATCATCATACTGTGGTGTGCAAGGGAATAGTTTTATGTGGGCTTTCCATTTCATCAATCATGGTATTACAATGTCTTCTCAAGGGCATTCTTGGACAAAAATGTTTTCTGTTTGTTTCCTTTGAGTGTATGAAGGGAATACAATGATTCCTGACATCATTAGATGCCACTGACAAGATTCAGACCAAAATATCAGTATTACTTTTGCACAGAGTGAATGCCAATACAATGAAAAGGTTAAAGAAGGTCTTAAAATTAGAAAAATAACTTTAATTTTTTTGACGCCTCAGTTCAGTTCAGTTCAGTCACTCCAGTCATGTCTGACTCTTTGCGACCCCATGAATTGCAGCACACCAGGCCTCCCTGTCCATCACCAACTCCCGGAGTTCACTCAGTCTCACGTCCATCTAGTCAGTGATGCCATCCAGCCATCTCATCCTCTGTCGTCCCCTTCTCCTCCTGCCCCCAATCCCTCCCAGCATCAGAGTCATTTCCAATGAGTCAACTCTTCGCATGAGGTGGCCAAAGTACTGGAGTTTCAGCTTCAGCATCATTCCTTCCAAAGANCCAAGGAGTAAGCGTCTTTTAATTTCATGGCTGCAGTCACCATCTGCAGTGATTTTGGAGCCCCCCAAAATAAAGTCTGACACTGTTTCTACTGTTTCCCTATCTATTTCCCATGAAGTGATGGGACCAGATGCGTAATCTTAGTTCTCTGAATGTTGTGCTTTAAGCCAAATTTTTCACTCTCCTCTTTCACTTTCATCAAGAGGCTTTTTAGTTCCTCTTCACTTTCTGCCATAAGGGTGGTGTCATCTGCATGCTGCTGCTTCTGTTAAGTCACTTCAGTCATGTCCGACTCTGTGTGACCCCATAGATGGCAGCCCACCAGGCTCCCCCGTCCCTGGGATTTTCCAGGCAAGAACACTGGAGTGGGTTGCCATTTCCTTCTCCAATACATGAAAGTGAAAAGTGAAAGTGAAGTCGCTCAGTCGTGTCTGACCCTCAGCGACCCCATGGACTGCAGCCTTCCAGGCTCCTCCATCCATGGGATTTTCCAGGCAGGAGTACTGGAGTGACGTGCCATTGCCTTCTCCATATCTGAGGTTATTGATATTTCTCCCAGAATCTTGATTCCAGCTTGTGCTTCTTCCAGCCCAACATTTTTCATGATGTACTCTGCATATAAGTTAAGTAAGCAGGGTGATAATATACAGCCTTGACGTACTCCTTTTCCTATTTGGAACTAGTCTGTTGTTCCATGTCCAGTCCTAACTGTTGCTTCCTGACCTGCATATAGGTTTCTAAAGAGGCAGGTCAGGTGCTCTGGACCCCTCAGAAACCTCTAAACTCCATTTACTCCTCTAATACCTTTTATGTTATTACGGTCATATATCTAAATGTATATATATTTCTTTGCAAAACCTATAGAAGGCTATTGGTGTGTTTTACTGAAATATTTATTGGGATTTATCCACATATTTCACATTTTGTTCTTTATTTTGTATAACGCATGTGTACTTCTATTTGGAATCTTGGATTTTTTTTCTTTTTTGGAGTCTTAAAAACTCCCTTAGAAGTTCTGAGTAAGTGCCAAAGATGAATTCTCTATTTTCACATGTTTGGACACATCTTTATTTTGCCTTCATTTTTACAGAGTATTTTCATTGAAGGTAATATTTTAGGCTGTCATTATTATTATTAATTTTATTGTTTTTTCATACTTTAAAAATATTATTCCATTTTCTTCTGGTTTCTACCGTTTCTCAGTCCCACCTGTATACTGGTCCCTGCTGTCCAATAACTTTAGATAACTCTTTTGTCTGTTGGATTATTCTTCATCTTTTTCCTTTTTTGTTTGTTTTGTTTTTTGGGTTTTCTTGCAGGTTTTTTATTTTTCCCCTCAGACACGCTACTCCATCATAAATGGGAACATAATTTCTCTCTAGTTCATGATTATTAAAAAAAATTAATAATGATAGTGGGAGAAATGTTATTTCTATTTGCTTTTAATTGTTTTAAGTATTCAGGTTCCTGTGTCTGACCTGGATTGCTAGAAGATTTGAAGGGGAAAATGAGCTACATTTAATCTGTTCACACATTCCATCCTGTGGTTCTAAAGAAGAAAGCCAAAATTTGTCTTTCTGTCAGACTTTGAAATGAATCATTTTGATAAACCCTCTTTGTCATGAATATGTAAGCCAAGTACCTTACTCAGTATTGTGTTGGCAGCAGGCCCAAATATTTGCTCAGTAAGAAAAATGTCAATTCTTCATAAGAGGTTGGTGACTATTTTCATTATAGTGTGAAAGGTTATACCAGTTGAATAGTGTAAAATGGGCATCTCAGCAGAGTGATAATTGGTATATTAAGAAGGAATCTTGAGATTCATGTAGTGGAAACCTGAGGAAAGAGACAGAAGCAAGTGCGGGGATGAATGTAGATGAGCTAAAGGAGGAAAGAGATTAGGGAGACAGGGAGAACAAGGAGAAGTAGCCATCAAGGACCCCNCATCTCAGCAGAGTGATAATTGGTATATTAAGAAGGAATCTTGAGATTCATGTAGTGGAAACCTGAGGAAAGAGACAGAAGCAAGTGCGGGGATGAATGTAGATGAGCTAAAGGAGGAAAGAGATTAGGGAGACAGGGAGAACAAGGAGAAGTAGCCATCAAGGACCCCCTAATGTAAGGGGAAAAAAATCAATGAACTACAGGCAATCAAAGTCTGCTAGACTGTTTTCAATACTCTGATTATTTGTTTGAATTCCCTAATGATATTTTTTTGAGGAACTATAGTATTGATCTTCCAAAGTATCATTCAATGCAGATGTTTCAAGTGGCACAGAGGAGCAGAGAGGAGGCCACAGGATGTGCAGTGTATAGACAGAGATGAAAAGAAACATCAGGATATGTCTGTATTCTCTAGAGTTTTTAGGAATTACTTCAGGAAGTTATTGGACTCACTGTTCTATTTCAAGAGGGGACTTGAATTATTGTACCTCTGATACAAAAAGAAAAGATAACCTTAAAATAATAGGAAATGTAAAAGCACTCAAGTTCTAATGTTTATAAAATAGAACCAAATTAGAGAATTACATAGAAAAAGATTTATAGGAGGACATGTTATACTTACAGAAATTATTCTAAAAATCCGTTTGTAAAGACTACTAAAGTACTCAGTAATATACTGAATAGTGAATTTGCCTGGATTAAACAGGATATTCATTTTTTCTATTTTTGATATCCCCACCAATAACAGAAAAACAAAGGATCTTTAATGACATGTTATGCCTTTGAGTAAAGTAGCTCATATCTATAACCAGTTCCAGCCTTTAACCCAAAGAGCTGCCTAGAATGAAGAAGCCTCTGGTTACAACTTCTAATATATAAGTTAAGTAGATTTTTAGTTATGCTTTTTTTTCCATGGAACCACAAAGTGGCAAATCCCTAAAATTTGAAAACTTCAAAGCCTCGTTGGAAATTGATTTATACTGAAAAACTCTATATACTATTAGAAGGTAAGTTTTCTTCTCATTCATTCGTTTCTCCTAAAAATGTCTGCAAATGTTAAAGAGATTTTTGCGGTTTAGAGACATAGAGGGAAGCAAAATAATAATAGCATTTTTTTCATTTGCTCAAAATTCTCTATCACTTTTATAATACTATATACATATTATTCTAGACTACTGAGGGAAACATTTAAAATAAAGCAGACAACCAAGTAGCAGTTTCAATCTTATACATACCATTTTGTAGTGATTTTTGCCTATATTTTTTCATAAATGAACTAAAAACCAGTTTATAGCTCTGTGTAAAAATATCATTATTATATTCACTTACTTAAATGCTTCTAAGTTTAAAATAGAGAATTCTACCTTTCTATCACTCTCAACATATATGTGTCAGATATAAATCAATCTAAATTTACATTTTTATATGCCTTTATTCCATATTAATACAAATAGATGTAGATATAATAAATACAGAAAGCTTATATAGGTACAACATTTCTATAGTTTTATTTTTAGTTCACAGCACACATTCAGTTCAACATATTTATTAATCAATGATTAGAAATATGTTACTTTGTTGAAGCAGCCATGGCCTTTGTTCCATGTCACTTGTGTTGACTTAGGCTGACACATAGCTACAAAGCATGATGGATCAAAGTAATTAAAGTTCCAATCATTTACCTTTCTATGCTCAGTTTCAACTCTGTTAGCCTTCACTCTGAGTTCCTAGTATTTTAATATTGCCAGATGTTTGTACACGTGTATACATGCACATGTTTGTGACTATAAATAATACAGAAGAGTCATTAAATTTTGCTGTATTTGAAGGATTTTTAAGCATTTTCATTTTAAAGTTTGTTAATGTATTATTAAATTCTTTCATCATTATATTTTTTAAAGAAAACTTGACTTTCAATAAATTTACATTTCACCCAAATTTGAGACTGTCTTTGCCTTGTATAAAAGATGAGAATCAACAGTAAATAGATGTTATGTCCATACACAGAATTAAAGATGCTGGAAAAAGTCTACATGACCCACTTATCCAGTCCTTCTGCATTAAACCAAATAAATATGAGTTCCTCAAAGAAAATTGATTACATAAACAACTTCTTACAGATTTCTCAGATGAAGATGTAGTTTATAATTTATGTCTTTAAGAGTCAGCTTTTCAAATTTGATAAGGTAAATATAAAATAACTGTTTAGATTAAAAATTGAGTTTCCAACAGAAGTTCAATCTCATCATAAGATGTTGTTTTTTATATTAGCCAGCTTGATAGACTAGGCAATCTTTTTACTTTACTATGTAGCAGTTTCTGTTTGGATAATAGCACCTAAGACTTTAGCCAGATTTACATTTTAATGGTACAATCAACACCACATTAACACTTTCTTTGGAAGTCTATTCAATGATATTAATTAATGATCTTTATCCCCACCTCTTGATTTTACCCCTCGGCTATATCTTGTTCTAACATTTTTACGTGACTATATTAAAACACGGTAATAAGACTTTTAAAATATTTGTACTTTTTTTAGTTAGATGTCAATTGGCAAAGGTCTATTTTTTTTTCTTTTAATCATTTTATTTATCATTTTTCGATTGCTTAGTGGCAACTTAATGGAAAGAAAGTATATTCCTAAAATATCTATTAAAAAATAATTTAAGCAATTTTTCAGTAGGAGAAAAGTAAGGTGAAGGTGAATTCGCTCAGTCGTGTCCGACTCTTTGCGACCCCGTGGACTGTATCCTACTAGGCTTCTCCATCCATGGGATTCTCCAAGCAAGAATACTGGAGTGGGTTGCCATTTCCTTCTCCAGGGGATCTTCCCGACCCAGGGATCGAACCTGGGTCTCCCGCATTGGAGGCAGATGCTTTAACCTCTGAGCCACCAGGGAAGCCTACCTAATTATATAACTACTATTTGGAAAGAATATTAGATTATTGGATTGGATTACTACTTTTACAAAGTGTATTAGTTAAAGAACTATATCTTTAACAGATTTACAGTAATAATAATTCAGCCATTGTTGGGATTTGATTAGTCATGCTTAATTGCTTTTGAGTGATTGATGGCTTTAGGATAATATATTTGCTCCAAGTTTCTTATATGAAACATTCCTTTGATCCTTAAAGTTATCCTGTTAGGATCTCCTGGCCACTGGCATTCAGTTGCTAAAAGCAGCATGTTCGTTTAGCTGTGGATGCTGTGGCACTTGAAAGCAGCTTTCTGCCAGTTTCTTGTCTCATGTGATAACAAGGCAAAATTATTTTTGTACAGGTGCTTTGCTTTTATAAAGTCATTGAAACATTATCAAATGTGTTATTTTTCTTGCTGTATTACACAAAATTCACTACAAATTCCCTGGCTTTTTAGTTAGACTGACCTTTCTGGCATGTGAAAGTCAGCTATAATACTGTGTTTGCCAGAGTTTTCATAAATCGAGTGTAAAAAGAAAAATGGATGATTGATAAATGCTATAATGTGTGTGTATCTGTCTGTCTTTGCGGATATATTATCTATCTCACTCTGCAAATTGTGAATATAAAAACAAAATTAAAACTATCATCTGCTCTCACCGTTATTCAGAAAATTAAGGACATTTTAACAAAATATGTGGAATAGATTTTATTTCAGAAAAAAGAAAGACTTTCTGAAATATTGACAATTACAAACTTACTCAACAATATATTTTAGAGTTTCTGTATTTTAAAATAAAATATCCAATGATTCAGTGTTAGTCTGGGTATAAATTTGACAGTATATGAATCTATATTTGCTAAGATATCACATAAANTATTCTCTGTTTTACAGGGATTAAAATTGAAATAATTGAAAAAGAGAAATTAGAGTTCATTTTCATCTTTACTAGTAAATAAAAAAATGGAGTTCTCCTACGGATTATATTAAATTAATACAATCTTAATCCTTAAATTTGAGAAAAAAATTCAAGTGGTAATTGCAGATTTGCTTCCCTGGTGGCTCAGATAGTAAAGAATTCACCTGCAACATGGGAGACCTGAGTTTGATCCCTGGGTTGGGAAGATCCCCTGGAGAAGAGCATGGCAACTCACTCCAGTATTCTTGCCTGGAGAATCCCCATGGGCAAAGGAGGCTGGCGGGCTACAGTCCATGGATTGCAAAGAGTCAGACATGACTGAGCAACTAAGCACAGCACAATTATAGATTAACCTATATTAAGATGTGTATAAGAGACAGGTATTAAATAGCAAAGTGATATGATCTCATTTAGAACATCTAGAAAAAATTCATCTGCAATTTTACTAGTGAATATAGTAAAATAAGTTTAAAATAAGTTGTCCTTATCACCTAAAGATTTCCATTCTTATTTATACATTTTTATTTGGAATAGCTGTTGGATTTTACCAAGTATCAGTTATCAGTTCAGTTCAGTTCAGTTGCTCAGTCATGTCCAACTCTTTGCGACCCCATGAATTGCAGCACACCAGGCCTCCCTGTCCATCATCAACTCCCGGAGTTCACTCAAACTCACATCCATCGAATCGGTGATGCCATCCTGCCATCTCATCCTCTGTCGTCCCCTTTTCCTCCTGCCCCCAATCCCTCCCAGCATCAGAGTCTTTTCCAATGAGTTAACTCTTTGTATGAGGTGGCCAAAGTACTGGAGTTTCAAGTTTAGGGATACAAAGATGATTTGATATAAGAAGGTTTATTAATAGATTGATAATACATTGATTAAATCATAAAAACATTTGAATATATGTACATATATATATATCAAATCATCTTTGTGTCCCTAAACGTGAATTGAATATAGTGAAATATCTTTCTAACATGGGATTCAATTTTTATTATTTCAGTTTTAAGCATTTAATATAGGTTAATCTATAATTGTGCTGTGCTTAGTTGCTCAGTCATGTCTGACTCTTTGCAATCCATGGACTGTAGCCCGCCAGCCTCCTTTGCCCATGGGGATTCTCCAGGCAAGAATACTGGAGTGAGTTGCCATGCTCTTCTCCAGGGGATCTTCCCAACCCAGGGATCAAACTCAGGTCTCCCATGTTGCAGGTGAATTCTTTACTATCTGAGCCACCAGGGAAGCAAATCTGCAATTACCACTTGAATTTTTTTCTCAAATTTAAGGATTAAGATTGTATTAATTTAATATAATCCGTAGGAGAACTCCATTTTTTTATTTACTAGTAAAGATGAAAATGAACTCTAATTTCTCTTTTTCAATTATTTCAATTTTAATCCCTGTAAAACAGAGAATAAAAAAAGATAATTGTGTGGTAATACAAAGTAAAGTTAAATCTGACAATGATGAAAAATTCAGGGCAACTTAATAAATTAAAACTTTCCCTTGTTGCACTTATAACAACTAATATTCAGTTTAGATAGCTTTGCTTTGATGCTTTTGATCTGTGGCTTTGGAGAAGACTCTTGAGAGTCCCTTGGACTGCAAGGAGATCCAGCCAGTCCATCCTAAAGGAGATCAGTCCTGGGTGTTCATTGGAAGGACTGATGTTGAAGCTGAAACTCCAATACTTTGGCCACCTGATGCGAAGAACTGACTCTTTGAAAAGCCCTTGATGCTGGCAGGAGGAGAAGGGGACGACAGAGGATGAGATGGTTGGATGGCATCACCACCTCAATAGACATGAATCTGAATAAACTCTGGGAGTTGGTGATGGACAGGGAGGCCTGGGGTGTGGCAGTCCATGGTGTCTCAAAGAGTTGGACATGACTGAGCAACTGAACTGAACTGAACTGAATTGATGATTGCTTTATAGTGTTGGTTTCTGTGAAATAACTAGCAACACAATACATCACATGAGAAACTGGTCAGAAATGGTCCTAGATGCCTTTCTTATTGGTGCTCACTATATCCTGGGAATATTCCAATTCTTCCAAATATCCCAGAATATTTATTAGAAGCAAAATGACATTTCTTTTTAATTTTGTATAGGCATTTACATGTCTCATTTTAAAGATTTAATATCCTAAATAGATTTAATACTAATTATCTCTTCTAATTGTATATTATATTTGCTTTAGTATGATTCAGTGGGCTAAATAAGCTCAAACTTAAGGCAGTAGTTCTTAACCATTTTTAAAATCACAGACATCACTGAGTATCTAATTCAAGTTCTTGACCTTTCAATAAGAAAAGTAAATACAAACTTACAATTATACACTAATGTCAAATTTTTATCAAAGAAGCATTAACTATTAATTAATACTTAATAGCATTCATGTATTTTAGTTTTCAGAAAGATTAAAGGAGAGGAGAAATTAAAATTTCATCCCAAATAAACTTATGTCGCAGATAATTAATAATGTAGCTTTTATATCAAGTATATGAAAAATTTGTCAAAGAAAGTGGCATATTTCCACAATTAACACCTTCCTGCACTAGAAGTATAGCAGAAATTATCTTGGAATTGTAAAGATGAAAATAACCATTTTTTTCTAATGTGATTTTATGCCCTACCCAATTTCCAAAGTATGCATGTATTTATATATGAATGTATTCATGAATGTATGCATGTATTTATCATACTTCATCAACTCTAACAACTAATTTGAAGTCACATGGCTATGTGAAAGAGTGTCATCTATATTCAGTTTGGCTTTTTATTTAATCTAGGAAAATGTCGAGTTCTCCAAATTTGATCAATTTTACCTCAATCGATTTCTAAATATAGAAATGACAGTGTTTGTTACATATATAATTTATGTCCATATTTTCCATAAAATAACAAATCATGTCCCACTTTTAAATGCAGTTATCTCTGTATACGTATGTCATTTTCAACACTACGCTTCTTAAAGTTCTGGAAAATAACGCGTTTATATTTTTGTTTTCTGTGTAATGAGAAAGATATTCCTGCTAAACTATCACCTCACATGTCTCTTATACCCATAATTAGGTGTGCGCACACACAGTTTCTGTAAATTCTGACTCTTTTTATGGTACTTTCTGTTCATGGTTTTTGCTAGGTAAATGTTAATGAAGATGTGGAATTCTTCAGAGTATTCTAAAGTTTAGAGAAGGTAAGATTTTAGATCCCTAAAACTGAAGGGTTCAGAAAAATATGCATATACTTGTCAAGTCTACAGAATTAGGACTTCAGTGCTCATCAAACCATGGGGTTGGGAAACGGGATTTGAAATAATCTTATTTTTAGATGCAGGAATTCTCTGGTCAGGCATGGACATTTGTGGTTTCTGTGTTACCTCCTAGTATCTCTTATAGTATAAACCTTTTACACATGTAGAATTTCAGTAAGTAATGCCACTTAAAGCATAGTTTTAATGTAGAAATAAAAAGCAATAAAAGGTAGTCATCAAGTAGTATCTAGAGAAGTCAGTTTTTTTCAAGATGTTTATCAAAATCATTTGTACATTTAAACACTGGTTGTTCTATGATTAACTGGTATATAAAGTCAACTTTTCATTATTTTTCAGTACATTGGCAAAGCATTTAAATTAATCCATATTATTTGTTTCATTTTTTCTCTTTTTAAAATTGAGGGTAAATTCTATCAAAATGTATGTAGCATTTCAGATACACAATATTAAAATTCAACATCTGTCCATGCTATAAAGTAATTCCCCACAAAGGTCTAGTTATCCTGCATCACCATGCAACTGACCCACTCATCCATCGGTTTCTTATAGTTTTATGTTTCTATTCTCTGTATATTTTTAGGATACAAGATCTTTTAATGTACATAGAAAATTGTTTCTTTAATATGATGGACAACTGACTAAGTGCAAACTGCTTTATCTGTGTTATAATGCTGCCCAAATTATTGCATGCTTCAAAAGAAAGACCACATTTTGGAAAATGTCCCTATGTAAATTAACCTATGAAAATATAACATCTTTCTGTGTATGTACAAATAACATATTAATTGACATATTTTTTCTAATTTCATGTAGAGAAAATTCAATATTATCCTTAAATACAACATATATTTAAAACAGATTCCAATATGTTATGTACTTTTATATACTTCTAACATATGTCATTCAATATTCACAAAGTGAGAAAAGAATCTTTCTTAATTTCCCATCTCAAGGATGTCAAAATCATAAAAGGAATAATGTTAACAAAATGATACTTAACATGACTGAAGATAAAGGTGCTGGTAGCACTAGGAACCATCTGTAACTTCCAGTGGATGGTTATAGACCCTCTCACACACAAACACACAGAGGATCCTTCTCTCTGTGGATAACAGAAAACACCTGTTTGGTTTTTTGAAATGCTGCCAAGCATGTATTAGAGCAGACAGCATCAGGTTAAACTGTGTAACCAAAAACAAGCACTAATTGCATTTAGCCTATACATATTTTTTAAACAACCCTGATGTTTCACGTCAAAAGAAATTTTAACTATTATTTTTTAAACATTAGAATTACAAACATTTTGAACATCTTTGGAAGGAAAGCACACTGATAAGAGCAAC
The DNA here is from genome assembly GCA_006410635.1 of Cephalophus harveyi. Classification (NCBI taxonomy): domain Eukaryota; kingdom Metazoa; phylum Chordata; class Mammalia; order Artiodactyla; family Bovidae; genus Cephalophus; species Cephalophus harveyi. Next base: position 324,716 of record SJYT01032985.1, read on the forward strand.
TACACTGAAATATTCAGAAAGTTTCACCAGTGATCACAACTTTCTTTAAGTGGTTTCTCCAGCTCTTATATTGTCACTCACTTTACTTTTTCTTTGCTTTTAAAAATTTAGTCTCAAATTTTTGGAAGATCATATTAGAATAAACTTTATGCTTATCGATTGTTTCCCAACTTTTCTCCATTTACTTAGGCATTCAGTACAGAAGATAAATTTGGAAATCTATGGCAGTACTTCTTAAAGTATAATGACTATACGTGGTATCATGTAACTCATAAATAATTACTCTCAAGGAATATCATACAATTTTAAATGTTGCAAATAAAATTAATGAATAGCAAAATATTTATCAGACTGCCAAAATGTGTTGGCACAAACTCACTTTTTAAAGAATCTTCAGTTACAAGACCATACCAATTTAACAAAACAGACTTTGATTGTTTCATGTAAAGATTAAAGTTTTCTTAGTAACTCTTGAGAGATCTGTATGAGTTTCTATGTCTGTGGTTGCACCAGAATAATGTTTAGAATATGTATAATTCTCTTTCTTTTTATTTCAGTAAGCATCCAACTGT
>SJYT01032985.1:331031-386031 GCA_006410635.1 Cephalophus harveyi
AGTCAGCTCTTTGCATCAGATGACCAGGTACTGGAGTTTAGGCCTCAGCATCAGTCCTTCCAACAAACACTCAGGACTGATTTCTTTAGGATAGGCTGTTTGGACCTTCTTGCAGTCCAAGAAATTCTCCAGAATCTTTTCCAACACCACAGTTCAAAAACATCAATTCTTCAATGCTCAGCTTTCTTTATAGTTCAACTCTCACATCCATACATGATTACTGGAAAAACCAAGCCTTAACTAGCTGGACCATTGTTGGTAAAGTAATGTCTCTGCTTTTTAATGAGCTGTCTAAGTTGGTCATAGCTTTCCTTCCAAGGAGTAAGCGTCTTTTAATTTCACGGCTGCAATCACCATCTGCAGTGATTTTGCAGCCCAGAAAAATAAAGTTATCCCTTGTTTCCACTGTTTCCCCATCTCTTTGACATGAAGTGATGGGACTGGATGCCATGATCTGGCATCTATCCCAATCCCATACCAAAGAAAGGCAATGCCAAAGAATGTTCAAACTACCACAAAATTGCACTCATCTCACACACTAGCAATGTAATGCTCAAAATTCTCCAATCCAGGCTTCAACAATACATAAACCATGAACTTCCAGATGTTCAAGCTGGTTTTAGAAAAGCAGAGGAACCAGAGATCAAATTGCCAACATCTACTGGATCATTGAAAAACAAGAATTTCAAAAAAATATCTATTTCTGTTTTATTGACTATGCCAAAGCCTTTGACTATGTGGATCACAATAAACTGTGGTAAATTCTTTAAGAGATGTGAATACCAGCCCACCTGACCTGTCTCTTGAGAAATTTGTATATAGACCAACCTAGACAGAGACATTAAAAAACAGAGACATTACTTTGACAACAAAGGTCTGTCTAGCCAAACTATGGTTTTTCCAGTAGTCATGTATGGATGTGATAGTTGGACTATAAAGAAAGCTGAGTGCAGAAGAATTGATGTTTTTCTCCAACTGTGATGCTGGAGAAGACTCTTAAGAATACCTTGGACTGCAAGGAGATCTAACCAGTCCATCTATAGGAGATCAGTCCTGAATATTCATTGGAGGGACTGATGCTGAAGCTGAAACTCCAATACTTTGGCCACCTGATGTGAAGAACTGACTCATTGGAAAAGACCCTGATGCTGTGAAAGATTGAAGGCTAGGAAGGACGGTGACAACAGAGAATGAGATGGTTGGATGGTAACACCGACTCGATGGGCATGAGTTTGAGCAAGCTCCAAGAGTTGGTGATGGACATGGAAGCCTAGTGTGCTTCAGTCCATGTAGGCACAAAGAGCTGGACATGACTGAGCAACCGAACTGCACTCAGCACAGTTCTGCCCATCAGAACAAGACCCAATTTCCCTAAAATCAATCTGTCCCATGAGGAAGCTTCCATAAGCCTCTTACTATCCATCAGAAGGCAGATAGAATGAAAACCACAATCACAGAAAACTAACCAATCTAATCACGTGAACCATAGCCTTGTCTAACTCAATGAAACTATGAGCCATGCCATATAGGGCCACCCAAGATGAATGGGTCATGGTGGAGAGTTCTGACAAAATATGGTCCACTGGAGGAGGGAATGGCAAACCACTTCAGTATTTTTCCATTGAGAACCCCACGAACAGTATGAAAAGGCAAAAGATAGGACACTGAAAGGTGAACTCCCCTGGTCAATAGGTGCACACTATTCTACTGGAGAAGAGGGGAGAAATAACTCCAGAAAGAATGAAAAAATGGAGCCAAAGCAAAAACAACACCCAGTTGTGGATATGACTGGTGATGGAAGTAAGTCTGATGCTGTAAAGAACAATATTGCATAGGATCCTGGAATGTTAGGCCCATGAATCAGGGTACACTGGAAGTGGTCAAACAGGAAGGACGAGAGTGAACATCAACACTTTAGGGATCAGTGAACTAAAATGGACTGGAATAGGCAAATTTAACTCAGATGACCATTATATCTACTACTGTGGGCAAGAATCCCTTAGAAAAAATGGAGTAGCCCTCATAGTCAGCGAAAGAGTCTAAAATGTAGTACTTGGATGAAACCTCAAAAATGACAGAATGTTCTCTGTTCATTTACAAGGCAAAACATTCAATATCACAGTAATCCAAGTCTATGCCCCAACCAGTAATGTTGAAGAAGCTGAAGTTGAATGGTTCTATGAACACCTACAAGATCTTATAGAAGTAAAACTCAAAAAAGACACTGTTGGTGAGAATGCAAACTAGTATAGCCACTGTGGAGAGCAGTGTGGAGAGTCCTTAAAAAACTGGAAATAGAACTGCCTTACAACCCAGCAATCCCACTGCTGGGCATACGCACCATGGAAACCAGAATTGAAAGAGACACGTGTACCCCAATGTCCATCGCAGCACTGTTTATGATAGTCAGGACATGGAAACAACCTAGATGTCCATCAGCAGATGAATGGATAAGACAGCTGTGGTACATATACACAATGGAGTATTACTCAGCCATTAAAAAGAATACATTTGAATCAGTTCTAATGAGGTGGATGAAACTGGAGCTGATTATACAGAGTGAAGTAAGCCAGAAAGAAAAACACCAATACAGTATACTAACGCATATATATGGAATTTAGAAAGATGGTAACAATAACCCTGTATGTGAGACAGCAAAAGAGACACAGATGTATAGAACAGTCTTTTGGACTCTGTGGGAGAGGAAGAGTGTGGAATGATTTGGGAGAATGGCATTGAAATATGTATAATATCATATAAGAAAAGAATTGCCAGTCTAAGTTTGATGCAGGATACAGGATGCTTGGGGCTGGTGCACTGGGATGACCCAGAGGGATGGTATGGGGAGGAAGGTGGGAGGGGGGTTCAGGATTGGGAACACATGTACACCTGTGGTCGATTCATGTTGATGTATGGCAAAACCAATATAATATTGTAAAGTAGCCTCCAATTAAAATAAATAAACTTCAATTAAAAAAAATTACAAAATATAAAGAATGCCAAAAAAAAAAAAAAAAGAACCTGTGCTGATAACCCCTATGTTATTACCACTCTGAAGTATTCAAATTAGTAAGTACTCAATAAGTATTTGAATAAATAATAAAAAAAAGATGTCCTTTTCATTATAGGGGACTGGACTACAACAGTGAAATCAAGAGATATCTGGAGTAATGGTCAAATTTGGCCTTAGAGTACAAAATGAAGTAAGGCAAAGGCTAACTGAGTTTTGCCATGAGAATTCACTGGTCATTGCCAGCACCCACTTCCATCAACACAAGAAAGACTCTACACATAGATATCACCAGATTGTCAATACAGAAATCAGATTGATTATATTCTTTGCAGCCNATATCTGGAGTAATGGTCAAATTTGGCCTTAGAGTACAAAATGAAGTAAGGCAAAGGCTAACTGAGTTTTGCCATGAGAATTCACTGGTCATTGCCAGCACCCACTTCCATCAACACAAGAAAGACTCTACACATAGATATCACCAGATTGTCAATACAGAAATCAGATTGATTATATTCTTTGCAGCCAAAGATGGAGAAGCTCTATCAGTCACTCAATCATGTCCAACTCTTGGCAGCCTCATGTACTGCAGCATCCCAGGCTTCCCTGTCCATCACCTACTCCCAGAGCATACTCAAGCTCATATCCATTGCTTCGGTGATGTCATCCAACCATCTCATCCTCTGTCGTCCCCTTCTCCTCTCACCTTCAAAGTTGGCCAGGATCAGGGGTCTTTTCCAATGAGTCAGTCCTCAGGGCATCAGCTGTCATGGCATAGCTCTCCTGCCTCACCCAGGAAACTGAGCTTCCAGTACTGGGGAGGTGATTAGACCACCTGGGACTGTGCACTCACCAAGAACCTGGTCGCCTGAGCTTCTCAGACCTGGGAAGGGAACAAGACACATGCCCAACCCACAGAGACTATTCCAGAACTGTGTCTGAGTATCTCCTTTGGAGGTATGGGTCAGCATGGCCTACTGCAGTGGCAGGGGAATGAGTGCCTGCATGGGACCTTTTGAAGCAGATCTTATCTTTCCCTGATGGTTCAGAGGGTAAAATGTCTGCTTACAGTGCAGGAGACCCAGGTTCTATTCCCGAGTCAGGAAGATCCTCTGGAGAAGGAAATGGCAACCCACTCCAGTTCTCTTGTGTGGAAAATCCCATGGATGGAGGAGCATGGTAGGCTACAGTCCATGGGGTCCCAAAGAGTTGGACATGACTGAGCAACTTCACTTTTTTCTTCCTTACCTTCATTACCTCCACCATAGTTTGACCTCAGGCCAAGTAACAGGGAGGGAACACAACTCATCCCATCAACAGAAAAATTAAAGGTTTACTGAACATGGCCCCGAAGATCATGGCATCTGGTCCCATCACTTCATGGGAAATAGATGGGGAAACAGTGGAAACAATGTCAGACTTTATTTTTTTGGGCTCCAAAATCACTGCTGATGGTGACTGCAGCCATGAAATTAGAAGACACTTACTCCTTGGAAGAAAAGTTATGTCCAACCTAGATAGCATTTTCAAAAGCAGAGACATTACTTTGCCGACTAAGGTCCGTTTAGTCAAGGCTATGGTTTTTCCTGTGGTCATGTATGGATGTGAGAGTTGGACTGTGAAGAAGGCTGAGTGCCGAAGAATTGATGCTTTTGAACTGTGGTGTTGGAGAAGACTCTTGAGAGTCCCTTGGACTGCAAGGAGATCCAACCAGTCCATTCTGAAGGAGATCAACCCTGGGATTACTTTGGAAGGAATGATGCTAAAGCTGAAACTCTAGTACTTTGGCCACCTCACGGGAAGAGTTGACTCATTGGAAAAGACTCTGATGCTGGGAGGGATTGGGGGCAGGAGGAGAAGGGGACGACCGAGGATGAGATGGCTGGATGGCATCACTGACTCGATGGACGTGAGTCTGAGTGAACTCCGAGAGATGGTAATGAACAGGGAGGTCTGGCGTGCTGCGATTCATGGGGTCGCAAAGAGTCGGACACGACTGAGCGACTGAACTGAACTGAACTGAACTGAACATGGCCCTGCCCATTAGAACAAGACTCAGTTTTCCCCTCAATCAGTCTCTCCCATCAGGAAGCTTCCATAAGCCTCTTATCCTTATCCATCAGAGGACAGGCCAGCCAAAAACCACAATCACAGAAAACTAACCAAACTGATCCCATGGACCACAGCTGAGGCTAGCTCAATGAAACTATGAGCCATGCCCTGTAGGGCCACACAGGACGGATGGGTCATGGTGGAGAGTTCTGACAAAATGTGGTCCACTGGAGAAGGGAATGGCAAACCACTTCAGTATTCTTTCCTTGAGGACCCGGTGAACAGTATGAAAAGGCAAAAAAAAAAAAAAAAATAGGACACTGAAAGATGAACTCCCCAGGTCAGTAGGTTCCTAATATGCTACTGGAGATCAGTGCAGAAATAACTCCAGAAAGAATGAAGTGAGAGCCAAAGCAAAAACAACACCTAGTTGAGGAGAAACTCTATACAGTCAGCAAAAACAAGATTGGGAGCTGACTGTGGCTCAGATCATGAACTCCTTATTGTCAAATTCAGACTTAAATTGAAGAAAGTAGGGAAAACCACTTCACCATTCAGGTATGACCTAAATCAAATTCCTTACAATTATACAGAAGAAGTGACAAATAGATACAAGGAATTGAATCTGATAGACAGGGTGCCTGAAGAACTATGGACAGAGGTTCCTGACATTGTAGAGGAGGCAGTGATCAAGACCATCACCAAGAAAAAGAAATGCAAAAAGGCAAAATGGTTGTTTGAGGGGGCCTTACAAATAGCTGAGAAAAGAAGAGAAGTGAAAGGAAAAGGAGCAAAGGAAAGATATAACCACTTGAATGCAGAGTTCCAAAGAATAGCAAGAAGAGATAAGAAAGCCTTCCTCACTGATCAATGCAAAGAAATAGAAGAAAACAACAGAATGGGAAAGACTAGAGACTTCTTTAAGAAAATTAGAGATATCAAGGGAACATTTCATGCAAAGATGGACCCAATAAAGAACAGAAATGATATGGACCAAACAGAAGCAGAAGATAAGAAGAGGTGGCAAGAATACACAGAACAGCTATACAAAAAAGATCTTCATGACCCCAGATAACCATGATGGTGTGATTACTCACCTAGAGCCAGACATTCTGGAATGTGAAGTCAAGTGGCCTTCAGTTAAGTTCAGCCACTCAGTCATGTCCGACTCTTTGCGACCCCATGAATCGCAGCACGCCAGGCCTCTCTGTCCATCACCACCTCCCGGAGTTCACTCAGACTCACGTCCATTGAGTCAGTGATGCCATCCAGCCATCTCATCCTCGGTCGTCCCCTTCTGCTCCTGCCCCCAATCCCTCCCAGCATCAGAGTCTTTTCCAATGAGTCAACTCTTTGCATGAGGTGGCCAAAATACTGGAGTTTCAGCTTTAGCATCATTCCTTCCAAAGAAATCCCAGGGCTGATCTCCTTCAGAATGGACTGGTTGGATCTCCTTGCAGTCCAAGGGACTCTCAAGAGTCTTCTCCAACACTACAGTTCAAAAGCATTAATTCTTCCGCACTCAGCCTTCTTCACAGTCCAACTCTCACATCTATACATGATTACTGGAAAAACCATAGTCTTGACTAGATGGACCTTAGTTGGCAAAGTAATGTCTCTGCTTTTGAATATGCTATCTAGGTTGGTCATAACTTTTCTTCCAAGGAGTAAGCGTCTTTTAATTTCATGGCTGCAGTCATCACGTGCAGGAAGCATCAATATGAACAAACTAGTGGAGGTGACGGAATTCTAGTTGAGCTATTTCAAATCCTGAAAGATGATGCTGTGAAAGTGCTGCACTCAATATGCCAGCAAATTTGGAAATATCAGCAGTGATCATAGGACTGGAAAAGGTCAGTTTTCATTCCAATCCCAAAGAAAGGCAATGCCAAAGAATGCTCAAACTACTACACAATTGCACTCACCTCACACGCTAGCAAAGTAATGCTCAAAATTCTCCCAGCCAGGCTTCAACAGTACATGAATTAAGAGCTGCCAGATATTCAAGCTGGATTTAGAAAAGGCAGAGGAACCAGAGATCAAATTGCCAACATCCTCTGGATCATTGAAAAAAGCAAGAGAGTCCCAGAAAAACATCTACTTCTGCTTTATTGACTATGCCAAAGCCTTTGACTGTGAAGTCACAGCAAACTGTGGAAAATTCTTAAAGAGATGGGAAAAATCTGTATGCAGGTGAAGAAGCAACAGTTAGAACTGGACATGAAACTAGAGACTGGTTCCGAATTGGGAAAGGAGTATGTCAAGGCTGTATATGTCACCCTGCTTATTTAACTTATATGCAGAGTACATCATGAGAAATGCTGGACTGGAAGAAGCACAAGCTGGAGTCAAGATTGCTGGGAGAAATATCAATAACCTCAGATATGCAGGTGATACCACACTTATGGTAGAAAGCAAAGAACAACTAAGGAGCCTCTTGATGAAAGTGAAAGAAGAGAGTGAAAAAGTTGGCTTAAAACTAAACATTCAAAAAACTAAGATCATGGCATCTGGTCCCATCACTTCATGACAAATAGATGGGGAAACCATGTCAACAGTGTGAGACCTTATTTTTTGTGCTCCAAAATCACTGGAGATGGTGACTGGAGCCATGGAATTAAAAGACACTTGCTCCTTAAAGGAAAGTTATGACCAACCTAGACAGCATATTAAAAAGCAGAGATATTGCTTTGCCAAAAAAGGTCCATCTAGTGAAAACTAAGGTTTTTCCAGTAGTCATGTATGGATATGAGAATTGTACTATATAAAGCTGAGCAACAAAGAGTTGATGCTTTTGAATTGTGGTGTTGCAGAAGACTCTTGAGAGTACTTTGGTCTGCAATGAGGTCCAACCAATAAATCCTAAAGGAAATCAGTCCTAAATGTTCATTGGAAGGACTAATGCTAAAGCTGAAACTGCAATATTTGGCCACCTGATACAAAGAACTGACTCATTTAAAAGACCCTGATGCTGGGAATGACTGAGGGCAGGAGGAGAAGGGGATGACAGAGGATGAAGTGGTTGGATGTCATCGCTGACTCAATGGACATGAGTTTGAGTAAACTCCAGGAGATGATGATAGGGATGACTGGCGTGCTGCAGTCCATGGAGTCACAAAGTGTCAGATATGACTGAAGGACAGAACTGAACTGAATCAAAAAGTGTTTCTTGTGATCAAAATCCTTCTGTGCATTTTTAAAAGAGAGAGAAAGATGCCCCAATGTTCACAAACCGTTTGCTTTGTTTTTCTCCTCTTTCCATTATACGCAGTCTTACTCTTACACTGAGCAGAAGCTAACTTAGGACAAGGCAAGTCACCAACAACACTGCTATCAGGCAAGGCCCTGACTCAGGCTGCAGGGAGCTCAGCTTTCAGAACTTAGTATGGTTAGAGGACTGACCTTCATCCATCCCTTCTGGAACATGCATGGGTGTTCCCACAAACAGTGCTGCAGTTCTCCATCTGGGGACATAACGAGACTTGTAGAATGAAAGATTTGAGATTCTTTTTTTTTTTTTAATTTTATTTTTACTTTATTTTACTTTATAATACCATATTAGTATTGCAAAAAACTTTTTTTTTTTTTTTTTTAAAGTGGAGGAGTGCTGAGCTGAGCTTGAAGAGAAAGTGAAGAGGTTTTGCCCGTTTGGGACTTTGGAAATACTTGATTCAGTGTCTTTGTCCCCCCTCCCACCAATTCATATGTCGAAACCCTACTACCAGTGTGATGATATTACAAAGTGGTTTTTCTGGAGGCAATTATGATTAGATGAGGTCCTGAGGTGGAGCCCTTGTGAGGGGGATTAGTGTCTGTACAGGGGTCACGGGGAGTGTCAGCTTCCTCTCTCTGCTCTCTGCCATGTGAGGACAAACAATACAACCTGGCAGAGGGCTGTTGCCAGAACCCAACCATGATGCCACCCTGATCTTGGACTTCTACTTTCCATACTGTGAGAAATACATTTCTCTTGTTTATAAGCCACTTCATTTATGGTATGTTTGTTTCAGCAGTCCAAGCTAAGACAGGAAGCATAGGAAATATAATTCTAACTCTTAATAATAATCTCAAATAATTTCAACCAAATATCTTTTCTGCATTTGTTGTTTAGTCATTTAGTCATGTCCTCTTTGTGACCTGTGGACTTCAGCATGCCAGACTTCCCTGTCCTTCACTATCTTCTGGAGTTTGCTCAAACTCATATCCATTGAGTCACGATGCTATCCAAAATCTCATCATCTGTTGCCTCTTTCTCCTCGACCAAATTAAAGAATGCTGCTTATATTGTTCTAAATCTATTTAAATTGACTTGGAGAATCATGCTCAGGACAAAAACTATTAAAGAAAGATAGACTATAGAATTCTTACTTATTTTAAAATAGAAATAATACAAAAATAATTGTAAAATTATTTTACAATTGGGAAAATAACTCTAACTGAAGAGAATATATGTCTGAATTATGATTTAATGGATGATATAGCTAAGACCATTTGCAACTTCTGAATTTCCACATTTAGTAATGTGTGTCAACAAAGAAGCATTTGTTAAGAATATCAAATGTATTTTATACCACTTACCTAAAAATAATTGACTGCATCTTTTTTGGTATATTGATGCTATGCAGAAACAGGTGCCCAACCTGTTATATTTTAGTGTTATATTGTTATAATATAGCATTATATTATAATATATGATCTTAGTTTATGTAGTATAGTTTTTGGATGACTAATTTGCATTTGTAATTTGCCATATGTTTCAGTAAGAAAACAATATTGATTTTTAAAAAAATCTTGGTTTACTTACTATTTGCCTTAAAGTTTTATTCTCATTTTATACTGCAAAATATAATAATATTTAATAGTTAAAATAAACCTAACAACATTTAGTGACCTGTCACAATACCTGATTTAGAATGATTTTGGATTAATTCATTTGCACATTTTCTATCTGCTAAAAGTTAATGTCATCTTAAGCAAGTGGGAAGGAAAGTGGGGGAAGAATTGAGATATAGGTTGGCCACTTGGGTCCTTAGGGAAATATGCTGAGCTAATGAAAATGTTTACTAAGCCAACTCTAATTTCCTTTAGAATTGCTTTTATAGATGCTTTCTTGAACTACTGCCTGTCAAACTCAACATCGTGGAAGACCATTTCAAGGTTATTTTCTGAACATTTTAACCTTCTCCTCCAACCATCCCCTCCTTTTAATCTAGTACATATCATAGCTTGCTGCTGCTACTGCTAAGTCACTTCAGTCGTGTCCGACTCTGTGTGACCCCATAGACGGTAGCCCACCAGGCTCCCCTGTCCCTGGGATTCTCCAGGCAAGAACACTGGAGTGGGTTGCCATTTCCTTCTCCAATGCATGAAAGTGAGAAGTGAAAGTGAAGTTGCTCAGTCGTGTCCGACTCAGCGACCCCATGGACTGCAGCCCACCAGGCTCCTCCATCCATGGGATTTTCCAGGCAAGAGTACTGGAGTGGGGTGCCATTGCCTTCTCCGATCATAGCTTACATAATACGAAATATACCTAATAAGCCTATGAGTTCTAGATCACTGTTACTCCAGTAATATTTTTCTTTGCACTTTTTTCTCTGAAAGATTAAGAGCACACACATATATATAATTTGATAATTATTCCAACAGATTTTAAACTTTTTATTATAGTCTAAGATAGGTTTTTCTGGTAATATGAATTTAAATTTTATATTTTATCACTTTCCATTTAGAATTAATAAATTTTAGAGATATACTTCGGAGAAGGCAATAGCAACCCACTCCAGTACTCCTGCCTGGAAAATCCCATGTATGGAGGAGACTGGTGGGCTGCAGTCCGTGGGGTCATGAAGAATCAGACACAACTGGATGCCTTCACTTTCACTTTTCACTTTCATGCATTGGAGAAGGAAATGGCAACCCACTCCAGTGTTCTTGCCTGGAGAATCCCAGGGACGGGGGAGCCTGGTCGGCTGCGGTCTATGGGGTGGCACAGAGTCAGACATGACTGAAGTGACTTAGCAGCAGCAGCAGCAGAGATATAATTGTATCACCAAAGGACATTGAGGCAAATAAACATGGCAGAAAGGAACTCAATACACATCAGCACACTGACTGACCAATTCTGATGTGACTCCACCAATTAGCTCTCTGTTTCTCAAACATACCAATTTTTTTCAGTATCAGGCCTTTTGCATTTGCTTTTCCCTCTGCCTGGAATATTCTTCACAAGTCTTTATATCTGTATTACTCTATCACTTCAGTAGCAGCCTCCAACAACACTTACATCTCACTCAAAATTCCACTTCTTTGGAGAAGACATCTACAGTCACCTGTCACATGTAACTTTCTGAATTTTTTTTATTTCTTCATGTTTATTTACTGTATGCCTTTCCTCTCCTTCAAAGTCCCCTTTTCTAGAATAAATTTAAAGAAAACAAGGATCCTGACCTTTATTCACCATTCCATTTCTATTAACTAAACAGTTTTTGCTACATATCAAGTGCACAAAAAAATATTGTTGATTCATGAAATAATATTTAAAAGGGAATATATTATAATATTAATGTACTTAAATAGGCTGTGATGGCAGGAGCAGTGGCCAAAAGGAACTACCCCACATCCAAGTTCAGGGGCGGCGGCTGAGAGGAGATACCCCATGTCCAAGGTCAGTGGTAGTGGCAGAGAGGAGCTACTCCACGTCCAAGGTAAGAAGCAATGGCTGTGTTTTGCTGGAGCAGCTGTGAAGAGATACCCCACGTCCAAGGTAATAGAAACCCAAGTTAGACGGTAGGCAATGAAAGAGGGCATCAGAGGGCAGACAGACTGAAACCACTATCACAGACAACTAGCCAATCTGATCACATGGACCACAGCCTTGTCTAACTCAGTGAAACTAAGCCATGCCCTGTGGGGCCACCCAAAATGGACAGGTCATGGTGAAGAGGTCTGACAGAATGTGGTCCACGGGAGAAAGGAATAGCAAACAACTTCAGTATTCTTCCCTTGAGAACCCCATGAACAGTATGAAAAGGCAGAAGATAAGACACTGAAATATGATCTCCCCAGGTTGGTACATGGCCTATATGCTACTGGAAATCAGCAGAGAAATAACTCCAGAAAGAATGAAGGGATGGAGCCAAAGCAAAAACAACACCCAGGTATGGATGGGACTGGTGATAGAAGCAAGATCCCATGCTGTGAAGAGCAATGTTGCATAAGAATCTGAAATGTTAGGTCCATGAATGAAGGCAAATTGGAAGTGGTCAAACAGGAGATGGAAAGAGAAAACATCAACATTCTAGGAATCAGCGAATTAAAATGGACTGGAATGGGTGAATTTAACTCAGACGACCATTATATCTACTACTGTGGGCAGGAATCCCTTAGAAGAAATGGAGTAGCCATCATAGTCAACACAAGAGTCCGAAATGCAGTACTTGGATGCAATCTCAAAAACGAGACTGATCTCTGTTCGTTTCCAAGGCAACCAATCAAAATCACGGTAATCCAAGTCTATGCCCTGACCAGGAATGCTGAAGAAGCCGAAGTTGAAGTTTATGAAGACCTACAAGACCTTTTAGAACCAACACCCAAAAAAGATATCCTTTTCATTATAGGGGACTGGGATGCAAAAGTAGGAAGTCAAGAAATACCTGGAGTAACAGGAAAATTTGGCCTTGGGGTTCAGAATGAAGCAGGGCAAAGGCTAATAGAGTTTTGCCAAGAGAACACACTGGTCATAGCAAACACCTCTTCCAACAACACAAGAGAAGACTCTACACATGGATAACACCAGATGGTCCACACTGAAATCAGATTGATTATATTCTTTGTAGTGGAAGATGGAGAAGCTCTATACAGTCAGCAAAAACAAGACTGGGAGCTGACTGTGGCTCAGATCATGAACTCCCTATTGCCAAATTCAGACAAATTGAAGAAAGTGGGGAAAACCACTAGACCATTCAGATATGACCTAAATTAAATCCCTTATGATTATACAGTGGAAGTGAGAAATAGATTTAAGGGACTAGATCTGATAGACAGAGTGCCTGATGAACTATGGATGGAGGGTCATGACATTGTACAGGAGACAGGAATCAAGATAATCCCCAAGAAAAAGAAACGCACAAAAGCAAAATGGCTGTCTGATGAGGCCTTACAAATAGCTGTGAAAAAAGGGAAGCAAAAAGCATAGGAGAAAAGGAAAGATATATCCATTTGAATGCAGAGTTCCAAAGAATAGCAAGGAGAGATATGAAAGCCTCCCTCACTGATCAATGCAAAGAAATAGAGGAAAACAATAGAATGGGAAAGACTAGAGATCTCTTCAAGAAAATTAGACATACCAAGGGAACATTTCATGCAAAGATGGGCTAATAAAGGACAGAAATTGTATGGACCTAAGAGAAGCAGAAGATATTAAGAAGAGATGGCAAGAATACACAGAAGCACTGTACAAAAAGATCTTCACAACCCAGATAATCTGGATGGTGTGATCACTCACACTCACCTAGAGCCAGACATCCTAGACTGTGAAGTCAAGTTGGCCTTAGGAAGCATCACTCTGAACAAAGCTAGTGGAAGTGATGGAATTTCAGTTGAGCTATTTCCTAAAAGATGATGCTGTGAAAGTGCTGCACTCAATATATCAGCAAATTTGAAAAACGCAGCAGTGGCCACAAGACTGGAAAAGGTCAGTTTTCATTCCAATCCCAAAGAAAGCCAATGCCAAAGAATGCTCAAACTACCACACAATTTCACTCATCTCACATGCTAGTAAAGTAATGCTCAAAATTCTCCAAGCCAGGCTTCAGCAATATGTGAACCATGAACTTCCAGATGTTCAAGCTGGTTTTAGAAAAGGCAGAGGAAGCAGAGATCAAATTGCCAACATCTGCTGAATCATCAAAAAAGCAAGACATTTACAGAAAAGCATTTATTTCTGCTTTATTGACTATGCCAAACCTTTGACTGTGTGGATCACAATACACTGTGGAAAATTCTGAAGGAGATGGGAATACCAGACCGCCTGATGGGCCTCTTGAGAAATATGTATGAAGGTCAGGAAGCAACAGTTAGAACTTGACATGGAACAACAGACTGGTTCCAGATAGGAAAAGGTATACGTCAAGGCTGTATATTATCACCCTGCTTATTTGACTTATATGTAGAGTACATCATGAGAAATGCTGGGCTGGAAGAAGCACAAGCTTGAGTCAAGATTGCCTGGAGAAAATCAATCACCTCAGATATGCAGATGACACGACCCTTATGGCAGAAAGTGAAGAAGAACTAAAGAGCCTCTTGATGAAAGTGAAAGAGGAGAGTGAAAAAGTTGGCTTAAAGCTCAACATTCAGAAAACGAAGATCATGGCATCCGGTCCCATCACTTTATGGGAAATAGATGGGGAAACAGTGGAAACAGTGTCAGACTTTATTTTTGGGGGCTCCAAAATCAGTGCAGATGGTGATTGCAGCCAGGAAATTACAAGAAACTTACTCCTTGGAAGGAAAGTTGAGGCCAACTTAGACAGCATATTAAAAAGCAGAGACATTACTTTGTCAACAAAGGTCCAGCTAGTCAAGGCTATGGTTTTTCCAGTGGTTATTTATGGATGTGAGAGTTGGACTGAAAGCTGAGTACCTAAGAATTGATGCTCTTGAACTGTAGTTTTGGAGAAGACTCTTGAGAGTCCGTTGGACTGCAAGGAGATCCAACTAGTCCATCCTAAAGGAGATCAGTGCTGGGTGTTCATTGGAAGGACTGATGTTGAAGCTGAAACTCCAATCTTTGGTCACCTGATGTGAAGACCTGACTCATTTGAAAAGTCCCTGATGCTGGGAAAGATTGAGGGCAGGACAAGAAGAGGACGACAGAGGATGAGATGGTTGCCTGGCATCACTGACTCAATGGACATGGGTTTGGGTAGACTCAGGCAGTTGGTGATGGACAGGAAGGCCTGCTGTGCTGCGGTTCATGGGGTCGCACAGAGTCAGACACGACTGAGCGACTGAACTGAACTGAAATATTATTTCTTTTGCTTTATTATTCATATATTTTTTCCCAGCTTACACCTATATTTCTCTTACATAAATGTAAATTTAAGCAGATATTTAGAGTCAACAAATGATGTTATAGAGATTCTACTCTATTTACATTATAGTCATGGAAACAAAAAACCAGATAGTATATTGTCCTTAAAGTTACACCAGCTAAAATCCAATGTGAGACTAGAACTTTGCTATCAGTCTTTTGTTGTTTTCATAAAACATGATGAAATCTAGTTAAAATGCTAAATAATCCCTCAATCTGTTTTGAAAAAACAAAAGTCAAATGGTAAAAATGGCATTGGAGTCCAAAGAGCTGAGTTTCCTCCTCTGCTGCATCTCCTGTTAGATGTGGAATCCGGACCTATTTAACTATTCTGGGATTCAGATGACGTAAATTGAAATCAAAGCATTGCTTTGAGGCTTAAGTAAGAACACATATTCAAAAACCTAGTAGAGTCCCTGATAGTTAATAATCTCCCTGTGTATGGTATTTTCCTTTCATCATGTTAAATAGTGAAATAATCAGTATGGTTCTCATGATTCTAGCTGATTGGCGTCAAGAATTGCAACATTCTCCCTCCAAATCTCTCCTCTATTACAAAACTGAGAACGTTCCCCATCACTGCCTCTGGTTATGTCATTTACACACTCACAGTTACCTCCGTTGCTTCATTATAGCCCCATGAAGTCCTTAAGTTAAATAGAAGTAGAAGGTATAAAGATGATTGCTTATTAATTACTTCAATTCTTGGTTATTAGCACTTTGTTTTTGCCTCATTAAATTTCAATCAAAACTAGGACTGAAGAGAAGAAAAGGTAGCGGTTCCCATTCTAGGGAAACTGAAGGAGGCTACCCGAGGAAAGCCTGTCTGATGGCCTGAAAAAAGTTTCCCTGAGTCAGGAGGGACAGTGCTCCTCCTTCATCTGAGGGAACTTGGCAGTACTTAGGCTGTCAGCTCTTCTTCAATCTTCTCGACCTTTAAACCTCCATTAAATGCTGTTAAGTATCGAGTAAAGCCTAAATCTTTTTCAGAGAGAGTTATGAGAACATCATCACTTGATAAATTACTTCCTAATTATGCAATGCTACTATTGTCTCTTGTTGAACCAGGGAAATATATGGCTGAAATAGAGATGAATTAAAGTGCAGAAGGAGTGACTCTAAAAGGTATGATATTTTAAATGCGTCAGAATTTATACATGAGGTAACAGTTCTTAAACTGTATATAAATATTTAGGAGGTTTTTATTTTTTTCTGCGTAAGTCCCATATACTCATAACCTTCTTCCTTTTAAATGCCCATATCGCATTTTGCTTATGAGATGCTATGTGATGTTCACAAGTGGCAAGAAAGTGGTGGGGAGACTGCCATTAGCAGTACAGTTTCTCTGAAATCAAATCTCATGAAGTAAGAATGGTTTTAAGTAGGGAAAAAAAATGATCAACCGAGCATTGTAGGTTATGATTTAGTGCAATTTATTTGGGGTGTATTTAATAAATAACGCTGGTGGTATCGTTTCACTTTTTGTTATTTAATATGTGGACTTTGAAGTCCTTCAGCTGCACTCCCAAGTCCAGCATCCAGCTGCTGGGTTTCAGTCAGGCAGCATTCAAAGACCACTGCTTCAATTAGCTCCCCCCTACTTTGAACAGGTACTTATTGCCAGTAGTGATAAGCTAGTCAACTAATGAGTCAATTAAAGAAGTAATTAAAGTGTAAAACAGCAGGAAGGGGACTTGCTTCTAAAAGATATTGTAATACTTAAGTTTAAGTCAAGTCAGCTTACTCACAACGCATCAGGTCTGCCTAAAAGAAAACCTTCATGTGTTTCTTCTAGCTAGTGAAGTGAAAGTTGCTCAGTTGTGTGCGACTCTACAGGGGTCGCCAGGCCAAAATTCTCCAGGCCAGAATACTAGAGTGGGTAGCCTTTCCCTTCTCCAGGGGATCTTCCCAACCCAGGGATCGAATCCAGGTCTCCTCACATTGCAGGCAGATTCTTTACCAGCTGAGCTACCAGGGAATCCCTCTAGCTGGTTAATTCTGCTTAATTACTTGACATAATCAGTATGGTTGTTTATTATTGGCATAGAATCAGTGGAAAACATAATCATTTGTTTTTATTTTAATTCACTATGAGGGCCATTATATGTTAGGAACTAGAGGGTATGCAAGGGAAAAAAACAGATTTAGTGTTCATCATTTTAATAATTGTGCCAACATTATGTGGATGAGTTATGCATTTAAGCAACTTTCCTTGTAGCACTGTTTAGAAGAATAAATGCATATAATCTGTTTTCTGACAATATCTGCATGCTTTTTGAATAGTTAGGTTTAATGATTATAATATCTCTGAGGAATTTTTTAATTTGAGCAAAATTTTAAAATTATAAAGGAGGTCAATGGAACTTTATTATTAAAGGCACAAGTGCTCCATCAGATGCACATTTTTTTAAAATGTATGTTTGTGATCACATTTCTTAACACAATATACAGCAACTTAGAGACTGGAGATGTTCTTATTCTAGTTTAAAAGATAATTTTGATCAAGTGAAATTAGTCCATATATTAGAAAAATTACTTTTATTCTAAGTCTTCACTGATTCATATTAAAAGGATGGTTATAGATTGTTATCCAATTTTATGGATTGAGAAATCAGGGTATAGGGCAATCATGAACCTTACTCAAGTTCACAGAATTTTTAACTGCAGTAGCAAGAGTTCATACCCTGATCTCAAACTATGACTGTTAATCATTGGATTTGGGTAATAGCTAAAGCCTGAAACTCTTATTGTGTAAAAAAAAAAAAAAAAAGAAAAGACTCTGATGCTGGGAGGGATTGGGGGCAGGAGGAGAAGGGGACGACCGAGGATGAGATGGCTGGATGGCATCACTGACTCGATGGATGTGAGTCTGAGTGATCTCCGAGAGATGGTGATGGACAGGGAGGCCTGGCGTGCTGCAATTCATGGGGTCGCAAAGAGTCGGACACGACTGAGCGACTGAACTGAACTGAACTGAACTGAATTTTAATGAGGCAGATAATTTACTCACCTCTTTTTGTCTAAGTAGAATAAAGAAACAGATGTTGTCAAAATTCCTTTACAATCTGATGTTATTTAGTAGACCTGGTGGAATATGTCAAGATTTCAGTCTCTTTTCTGGAGGTCAATAATGAATCTATATTACATTTGGCTCCCACAGTCACCTTCCTCTCAGCAGTCTCTCCCCTTAAATCTGATAGTTGTTTCTATCTGTAAATCATTTTAATACTCAATTGATATTTTAGACATAATCACAAGGCATATGGGAGTAACTAGACAAGTCCCAGGATAGTCCAGAGCAGGGATTCTCAAGTTTAGTGTGTCATGGGATCATATGAAGTTCTGGTTAAAACAAATTGCTCATCTCGCCTCCAGGGTTTCTGAGCTAGTAGGTCTGGAATGGGGTTTAAATTTTTGCCTTTTTAACAAGTTCTTAGGGAATGCTGATGTTGCTGATCTGGATACCACACTTTGTGAAACACTGGTGTGGAAAGAAGAGCAAATTCTTTGGGAATTGAATGTCCCAGGAGTGAGTTACATATTTGCTACTTCAATATATGCTACTATGGGGCAAGATACTTTAGTTCTGTAAGCCCTTGTTGATTTATTGTGAAAATCTAAACCTCAAAATCTCAGGAAACTTATATCTGTCAATACATGGTGTTTTATAGGTATTCATGTATTTTCTTTGAAGTTCTTCCTTCAGTGATTTATAAAAATATTTTTAACAAATATTCTATTAAGTATATTCATTCATTGTCCATTAAGCTGCATTTTCCTTTTTGAAGTTTGTCATGATTATTTTTATTTTATTAAACTTTTATAATTGATGATCAAAATTAATGTATCCCCTTGTGTTTTCTTCTTTTTATATGTTCACTAAAGAAGGTCTTTGCCTTGATATCAGTTCAGTTCAGTTCAGTTCAGTCACTCAGTCGTGTCTGACTCTTTGCGACCCCATAAATCGCAGCACGCCAGGCCTCCCTGTCCATCACCAACTCCCGGAGTTCACTCAGACTCGCATTCATCGAGTCAGTGATGCCATCCAGCCATCTCATCCTCAGTCGTCCCCTTCTTCTCCTGCCCCCAATCCCTCCCAGCATCAAAGTCTTTTCCAATGAGTCAACTCTTCGCATGAGGTGGCCAAAGTACTGGATTTCAGCTTTAACATCATTCCTTCCAAAGAAATCCCAGGGTTGATCTTCAGAATGGACAAGGGACTCTCAAGAGTCTTCTCCAACACCACAGTTCAAAAGCATCAATTCTTCGGCGCTCTGCCTTCTTCACAGTCCAACTCTCACATCCATACAGGAAAAAAAAAAAACAGGAAAAACCATAGCTTTGACTGGATGGACCTTAGTCGGTAAAGTAATGTCTCTGCTTTTGAATATGCTATATAGGTTGGTCATAACTTTTCTTTCAAGGAGTAAGCGTCTTTTAATTTCAGATGCATGCATACTCATATTGTCTTCTAGTTAATTTCTGTTTGGATATTTAATATTTAATCAATCTGAAAGTATATAGGTAATGTGGTTTGAGTGTGTGTGTGTGTATGAGTGCATGGGGAGAAAGAGAGAGAAAGACAATTTAACCCAAATAAATGCTTAACTTGACTGATTTAATGTCTGATATTAAAGCTGTGACAAAAAAAAAGCTGTATGCCTATTTCTGGCAAAAATAGTGCTTACTGCAGTCCTTATCATTTTTCTGCAAGTGACATTCAGCATTCAATCAAACGTAAGACACACCTTTGAAAGAATGAAGGGAAGTAGGGAAAAAAGAAAATATAATTCACCATCAAGAGATAAAGCATAACCTAGGTCAAACTGGACATGGAAAAACAGACTGGTTCCAAATTGGGAAAGGAGTATGTCAAGGCTGTATTTTTCACCCTGCTTATTTAACTCACATGCAGAGCACATCACAAGAAATGCTGGGCTGGATGAAGCACAACCTGTGCTTTCAAGATTGTTGGGAGAAGTATCAATAAACTCAGATATGTAGATGACACCACCCTTATAGCAAAAAATGAAGAGGAACTAAAGAGCCTCTTGATGAAAGTGAAAGAGGAGAGTGAAAAAGTTGGCTTAAAACTCAACATTCAAAAAACTAAGATCATGGCATACAGCCCCAACACTTCATGGCAAATAGTTGGCAAAGCAATGGAAACAGGGACAGACTTTATTTTCTTGGGCTCCAAAATCACTGCAGTTGGTGACTGCAGCCGTGAAATTAAAAGATGCTTGCTCCTTGGGAGAAAAGCTGTGACCAATCTAGACAGCATATTGAAAAGCAGAGACATTACTTTGCCAACAAGGTCTGTCTAGTCTAAGCTATGGTTTTTCCAGTAGCCATATATGGATGCAAGAGTTGGATATAAAGAAAGCTGAGTGCCAAAGAATTGATGCTTTTCAACTGTGGTGTTGGAGAAGACTCTTGAGAGTCCCTTGGACTACCTGAAGAACCAGCCAGTCAATCCTAAAATAAATCAGTCCTGAATATTCATCAGATTGACTGATGCTGAAGCTGAAACTCCAGTACCTTGACCACCTGATATGAAGAACTAATTCATTGGAAAAGCCCCTGATGCTGGGAAAGATTGAAGGCAGGAGTAGAAGGGGGCAACAGAGGATGAGATGGTTGGATGGGATCATCGATTTGAAGAACATGAATTTGAGTGAGCTCCAGGAGTTGGTGATGGACAGGAAGCCTGGCATGCTGCAGTCCATGGGGTCGCAAAAGTCAGACATGACATGACATGACATGACTGAACTGAGGTCAAAGAGTTATCTAAAGTAAAACATGAAGATCATCAACAGTATTAAAAAAAAATTGTGCATCCAAGAGCTGTGAAGCACTATAAACACAGCCTAAAATGCTTGTGAAGGTGAAGGTGAAGGTGAAGTCGCTCAGTCGTGTCCGACTCTTTGCGATCCATCCATGGGATTCTCCAGGCAAGAATACTGGAGTGGATTGCCATTTCCTTCTCCAGGGGATCTTCCCGACCCAGGGATCGAACCTGGGTCTCCTGCATTGGAGGCAGATGCTTTAACCTCTGAGCCACCAGGGAAGCCCAAAATGCTTGTAATTGGAGTTAAAGAAGAGAGAGGGGAAAAGTGGAAGAAATACTTGAAAAAGCCATAGATGACAATTTTCCAAAATTAATGAAAGAAAACAAACCATGTTTCCATGAATCTGAGACAACTTCATCAAAATTAAACAAACATACAAAAAATAGTAACATCAAAGTCAAACTGCTGAAAAGCTGCCAGAGAAGGTTAAGGGGATGGGGACATTATATACATAGAAGCATAGATAAGAATAAGAGAAAAATTCTTATCAGAATGATGCAAGCCAGGAAACAATGGAATGAGATCTTTAAAGTGCTGAAAGAAGGAAAACCATCAACTGAGGATTATATATCCAGCAAAAAAATGTCATTCTAAAATAAAGCCAAATGAAAGAGTTTTTTTTTGTTTTTTTTTTTTTTAATAAAAGCTGTGCAAAAAATATTTCAAGCAAAATGCACTACAAGTTTGCTAAGGAATGTTTTAGGGCAGAAGCAGTATGATTTCAGATTAAAATTGTGATCTGAGCTAAGAAAATAAGAAAATGCATGTAAATAGAAAATACATTATTTCCTTAGTTTGAAATGCTTCAGAAGATAATTTACTGTCTAAAGCAAAAAGTCATAATGTACTACAGAATTTATACAATGTTTAGAATTAAATACATCATAACAGTAGCTAAATATAGGAGAACAAAAACAGATACATTTTAAAATTTACCGTATGTGAAGAGGTATAACAGATTAATATGTATGGCTCTATTTGTTAAGCATATATGTGTGTGTGTGTGTGTGTGTGTGTATGGGCTTCCCTCATAGCTCAGTTGGTGAAGAATTTGCCTGCAATGCAGGAGACCCCAGTTTGATTCCTCGGTTGGAAAGATCCCCTGGAGAAGGGATAGGCTACCCACTCCAGTGTTCTTGGGCATCCCTTGTGCTCAGCTGGTAAAGAATCTGCCTACAATGTGGGAGACCTGGGTTCAGTCCCTGGGTTGGGAAGATCCCCTGGAGAAGAGAAAGGCTACTCACTCCAGTATTCTGGCCTGGAGAATTCCATGGACTGTTTAGTCCATGGGGTCTCAAAGAGCAAGACATGACTGAGTGACTTTCCCTTCACTTCATATTTGTGTGTGTGTATATATATATATATATATGTCATGTATATGTATAATATTACATATCTACTAATGATATTAAAATCTTCTAGAATGTTCACTAAAATTATTTCAGTATCTCAATAAAACTGGAAGAAAAAATAAAATCTACTGGATATTTACTTCCTTATATTCTGTTGAGGCATTAATTTTCTGTAAAATGAATGTTAAATTCTTATATATGATACCTAATTGATTTTATTCAATTTTCAATTTAAATTTTATTTAGTTTGCACATATATGCTATATTTTATTCTTTAGCTGATTATATCCCACTTTAAACATTCAAGCTCATTTTCCATATTATTTTCTTAAGCATGTTAATGTTTATGTCTTTTCTCAAATAAGTGAGAACCGTGACTCATAATGTCCTCTTTTTTTCTTCTTTTTTGTTACTCTTCCCTCCATGGTTCCTTCTAAAGTATAAATTCTGAACTATGCTGATTGTGTTCTTTTTATATTTTTAAAATTAATACTTATTTCAACCATAAGAAACTTCTAAATTTGTAATCCACCATTTATTATTTTTATAATTCCTCTTCAGTTCAGTTCAATTCAGTCGCTCAGTCATGTCTGACTCTTTGCGACCCCATGAATCGCAGCACACCAGGCCTCCCTGTCCATCACCACCTCCTGGAGTTCACTCAGACTCACGTCCATTGAGTCAGTGATGCCATCCAGCCATCTCATCCTCTGTTGTCCCCTTCTCCTCCTGCTCCCAATCCCTCCCAGCATCAGGGTCTTTTCCAATGAGTCAACCCTTTGCATGAGGTGGCCAAAGTATTGGAGTTTCAGCTTTAGCATCAGTCCTTAGGAGTACATTTTTTAAAAATTTTGCTATTGGAGTATAATTGCTTTACAATGTTGTATTAGTTTCTGCTGTACAACAAAGTGAACCAGCTATGTGTATGTGTGCATGTGAGCTCAGTTGTGTCTAACTCTGTGACCCCATGGACTGTAGCCCACCAGGTTCCTCTGCCCATGGAATTTTCCAGGCAAGAATACTGAAATGGGTTGCATTTTCTCTTCCAGGGGATCTTCCCAGTCCAGGGATCAATCACGATCTCCTGCATTGGCAGCTGGATTTTTTACCACTGCGCCACCTGGGAATATATACATAATCTCCTCCTTGAGCTTCTCTCTCACCTCTCCAGATCATCACAGAGCACTGTGCTGAGCTCTCTATCTTATACAGCAGCTACACTAACAAAATAGAAGTACATTTTAAAAAATGCTTTCAAAGAGGACATTTGTGTGGTAACTTTTATGTATATATATATATCCCTCAGAATGTATTTAACACTTGCCTTTTAATGGCAATTTTTCTGGCTATAAAATTCTAGGTTCCAAGCTATTTTGCTTTGTCATTTTAAAAATATTCCAATACATTGGCTTTTATCACTTCTTCTCAGGAATCTGACTTCTTTCTAGGGAATTCTTTCTTTTGATATAATTTTCAAATTTAACTGTAAGGGCCTGGTTGTGTTTTCTTTCTTTCCTTTTTTCAGTTCAGTTCAGTCGCTCAGTCATGTCCGACTCTTTGCTACCCCATGAATCGCAGCACGCCAGGCCTCCCTGTTCATCACCATGTCTTGGAGTTCACTCAGACTCATGTCCATTGAGTCAGTGATGCCATCCAGCCATCTCATCCTCGGTCGTCCCCTTCTCCTCCTGCCCCCAGTCCCTCCCAGCATCAATTTTTCAGAATTTTCCACAGTTTATTGTGATCCACACAGTCAAAGGCTTTGGCATAGTCAATAAAGCAGAAGTAGATGTTTTTCTGGAACATGTTTTTCCTTTTTTAAGATATCCTTTATAGCTAATACCTTAATCTTTTTTTCATTTTTATGATATTTTATTATGATTTCTTCAATTATTTCCTATTCTATCCTTTACTATTTTTTGTTTCATTCAGCATTTCCAATTATAGTTTTTCTTTTAACTCTTTTGTTTTCTGATGCATTTTTAGCAATTCCTTTGAGTGTATTTTTCAGCTCATATATTTTGCCATTTGACTATTCAAACTATACATTGAGGTCATTATTTCATTGTTTTAATTTTAGTAACCATATCTCTGCTTGTGTCATCTTTAATGTTACCTAATGCTGTTTTATGTTTTTCTTCAAGGATATTGTCTATTTTGTATGTTTTTTTCTGACCCATTAACTCTGCTTTCTCTGTGGTATACTGTTTAGTGTGCCTGCCTACTTTTATAATCTTTTCAATTCTGAGATGTTTTATTAATGTACTTTATGATTTCATTCATCCCTGGAGGTATTAAGGTAAATATATGTTGTGTACTTTGGCCACCTCATGTGAAGAGTTGACTCATTGGAAAAGACCCTGATGCTGGGAGGGATTGAGGGCAGGAGAAGGGGACAACAGAGGATGAGATAGCTGCATGGCATCACTGACTCGATGGACATGAGCCTGAGTGAATGCCGGGAGTTGGTGATGGACAGGGAGGCCTGGCGTGCTGCGATTCATGGGGTCACAAAGAGTCGGACATGACTGAGCAACTAAACTGAACTGAACTGAACTGATGCTGTGTCATACCATATGTTTGGATATGGGTAAGAACTCAAGCTTTGGACTTGTTCTTACTAAGATAGTTAAGGAAATAAATGGGTATGGAGAACTTCAAGGCAAAGACCATTCTTATAATGTGTATTTTACCTGTTCTTTCTTATACCCCAGCAGTTGGCTGGGTTTCATGGGGGAACTCCCCAGTGCCTCTTCCACAGCTGCAGATATCTCCTGGGTATTTTCTGTGCATTCTTCAGTTCAGTTCAGTCGCTCAGTCATGTCTGACTCTTTGCGACCCCATGGACTGTAGCCTACAGGGCTCCTCCCTCCATGGAATTCTCCAGGCAAGAGTACTGGAGTGGATTGCCATTTCCTTCTCCAGGGGATCTTCCCGACTCAGGGATCGAACCCAGGTCTTCTGCATTCCAGGCAGACGCTTTAACCTCTGAGCCACCAGGGAAGATAGAAATGGTACAGAATGAGCATTTGAAGGAGGAAATACTCAGGCTGGCCCCTGTGTGCGCTCCTAATAACTTTTCCCCTAGCTGGGTTTCAGGAATGGCCTGATGTACCTTTAGTAGCAATTCTGGGCTAGCATGACTGCCCTATAGTAGAATGGAACTAGCAGCATCCTCTGGAGAAGAAAAAGGCAATCCACTCCAGTATTCTTGCCTGGAAAATCCCATAAACAGAGGTGTCTGGTGGACTACAGCCCATGGGGTTGCAGTGTTGGACAGATTTAACGACTGAGCATGCAAGCACACAGTAGCATCCAGACATTTAGAGTTGGAGCCAAGGTCATGACTAGCAAACTTTTCCCCGTTTATCTTCTGTAGACACTTGTGCTCAGTTGCTCAGTTGTGTCCAACTCTCTGGGACCCCGTGAATTATAGCCTGCCAGGCTCTACAGTCCATGGGGTTTTTCAGGCAAGAATACTGGAGTGGGTTGCTCTTTCCTTCTCCAGGAGATCTTCCCAAACCAGGGACTGAACCCAAGTCTCCTGCATCTCCTGCCTTGAGGGCAGATTCTGTACCCACTGAGCCACTGGGGAAGCTTTAGATAAGTAAGTAAGTAAGTATTAGTAGCTCAGTCATGTCTGACCCTTTGCGACCCCATGCACTGTAGCCCACCAGGCTCCTCTGTCCATGGAATTCTCCAGGCAAGAATACTCTGGAGTGGGTTGCCATTCCCTTCTCCAGAGGAATCTTCTTGACTCAGGGATCAAACCAGGGTCACCTGCATTGCAGGCACTTTCTGTACCTACTGAGACATGAGGGAAGTCCCTATCTTGTTCTCTATGTGATGCCATCATTGTCACTAGTATAGAGGTACCTTCCTTATTTCTCTCTTTCTTGAGGATTTTCACACTAGCATGTGATTTAAATTTTAAGGACTACTTCATGTAAATGTTTTTGAAAAGCCTGTTTTTGAGAGTTTAATATGACTGTGCACTCTCTTAGTTTCGTAATCTACAAAGAAACTTTCTTAATTTTCTAGAGAGAGAGACAAGAGAAGAAAAACGACATCAGTGTAGAATTTTTTTCCCAAACAAGTACATATGCACACACATAATTCTATTTTCCTCACTGTTACAGTGGGCAATTATACCATTATGCTTAAATTGTGTCTTCCCAGGTGACACCAGTGGTAAAGAACCCACCTGCCAATGCAGGAGGCATAAGAGATATGGGTTTGACCCATGGGTTGGGAAGACCCCTGAAGAAGGAAATGGCAACCCACTCCAGTATTCTTGCCTGGAGAATCCCATGGACAGAGGAGCCTGGCGGGTTATGGTCCATGGGGTTGCAAAAGTGTCAGAGATTACTGAAGTGACTTAGCAAGCTTAAACTGTAAATCTCAAGAGTTTTGTAAAGAAAATCACTAATAAATTCCATCGACACATGGAATCCCTAGACCATTTGCTTTTAAAAATTACAAATAATATTATTCTGTTTAAATCATGGACTACATATTTAATATCTTTGATCACTTTTGAAGTACCTAACTTCAATTATTAATTTAACCCTCAATGGGCATTTTAGGTTTTTAATTAAGATTTCCATAATTTTTAACATACAATATAGTCTTTATCCTGAAATTATCTTTGAATAACCAAAAAAGTTTTGTTATCAAATCAAAGTATATCAAGTTTAATATAAAAACCATATTTAATTGGAGAATGAGACACCTAAGAGTGCCCTTAGCTTGACTGGTATACCATTGATGTTTTGAACCCAAGCTAGCTGACGCTTTGAATTTATTCAACTTTCAAAAAACTTTACATATATGTTGAGTTTAAATATATATATATATATAATAAATACATATATTATATGCTTGCATGTGTTTAAAGAGTGCCCCATACAAAGTATATTTTTTACTGGCTTATGAAAATACTTTTATGTTCACATGTTCATTTGCACACTTTTTTTTTTTTTTTTACAAAAAATCCCCTGAATCCTTCTCTTTGGTTTACAAATAACCACCATTGTTTGTGACTTTCTCAATTAGTTTAAATAGTAATAAGCAAGTAGAGTTGAAAAGAGAATTGAGCTCCCCAACACTGATACTTAGTTTTACTACATCTTGTAGATGTAGCCTCCTAACTGTGACTATTCTTTCAATGGGAGGGAAAATTAAAAAAAAAAAAATTATCTTCTCTCATGGAGATGTGCTAAACAAAAGGTGCTAAAAGATGTGGTAAAGAATGTGAAAGATGAAAAATAATGCTAGGATGTTAGTGTTTTCTTCTTATTTTGTTTACTTAACTTGAATTATGGTTGATATTATTTGGATATCAAGTTTTCTTATGGTGTGCACTGAAATCAATATGCATTTTACACAAATAACAGACATTATGAGAAAAAAAAGCCAGTGAAAACAGGGTTTGGGGATAATATCCTAGGCTTGTTTGTGAGATTTGGGGGCTTTGTCATTTAGAAATCTCCTTGTGATGTATTAATTAACTGAAAACAGGAACTTATCATGTCCAAACAGTGCATACATTGCAAGAGTGCAATGTGCTGGGAGCACCTAAGTAAACAAGTGTGTTGTGAAACCACAATGAAAAGACTCAAACAGAAAGCAGCTTTCTGAAAATTGCACCTTTTGATGTGTTGGTGACATGAAATTGATGGAGTTAGGTGGAATAATGACTTTAAACATGAATTTCTCCTCTCTTCAGACAGGCAGTATCTTGAGGTACTCATTAGGTCTCACAGGGAAAGAGGATTTAGCAAATTCCTTTTTTTTTTTTTAACCTTTCACAAAACTGTTAAGTAATTTTGATATATATGATTACTCTGCTTGGAAGGTATCCAGAGCAGGTAAATCTGGGAATAAGCTGGTCAAAGTCACACTGCTTGTACCCCAGGAGAATCTACGCTGTGAGGTGCTGCATGGTGCCTAGTACACACTAGTTCAGTTCTGCCTGAACCTAACTGCATGAATTTAATTTCAAAAGCAAAGCTTTGAGGTTTGATCCACCAGCCTGCTCTTCACTACCTTGCAGTCAAAAGCTTGCATTTTTAACGGCTGTGATTATAGGCTCCTGGGGTGCTTCTGATGTCATGGCTTTTAGAGGAACACCGTCATAAATGTTGTAACTCAGAGAAGTACAAAGACAATGCTTTCAACATTTGTCATATATTAGTAGTCACCAAGAGTTTACAGATCAGCCTTAAGGAAAATGGGTATTTATTTATTTTTACCATTTTCCCAGGGAATTAGATTTTCTTTTCCATGTGCAGCATTTATGAGAAAGGTATATATGTGTCCATGACCTTTCCTAATATAATAAGGATTGCATAGCCAACAATACCATTAAATAAATCAACATACCATCAAAGCCTCAATAATGAATTACTCAATGGTTGATCCTCATGGCTTTCCTTATGCTTTAGTTTTAACTAACATTGCAATAGATGTTTGAAGAAGAAAACCACGTGTGTGTGTGTGCATCTGCTTCAATATGTGTCTGTACATACACACATACCACTCTTCACTCATGCACAATTCTCTATTATAAGGGGTCATAATGCTGTGCCATCTAGTAGCTTACAATGAAAAACACCCATCCAAAAAGACAAGACTTGATTTAGTGTTAAAAGTTATGAAACTAGGTGAAAAGAAAAGCTTCAGAAAGCTAGCTATCAAAATTTTAAAATAACAAAGTTTCTCTTATGGGCTAGTTATTTTATTGTTGTCTGTGCTTCCAAACCAGTAGTAGAATTTTCCTTGTTTCAGACCTTTATAATGATCCTCCTCAGAGTTTGGAAATGGAAATTTCAGAAATAATCTTTTGGCAAAGAAATGGCCTATCTGACCTAATTGCAAGGTCTTTCTCTCCCTCTCTTTTATCATTTGGAGAAAAGCTGCGTGGGATGAAAACATTTCTCTTCTCACTATGTTTTGCACATTGTCAGAATTTATTAACACAGTATTTTTAGAAGAATGACAGGGTTATTAGACATTTCATGGCAGAAACTCAAAAACAATTCTGTATCCTGTTTGGTCAAAACTTGTAAAATTTTCAAGAACCACAGAAGCAAAAGTGATCTTCCAGGGTATGTATTAAATGCAGACTTGCCAAGATGGTAGAACGTGAAATCAGGAGAGAAAAACAGAGTCAAGTATATCAAGTCATATTATGCATTAGCATGTGTGGGATAGATGCTATTATAATTTATGATGAACAAAGGCTCACAAAAATATATAAATACCTTCATTTAGATGGTCTAATCTTTGGACACTCCATACAGCACATTTGTGTCTATACCATGGGAGAAAAACCAGTTAAATAAATACTAAATAAAAATAAATAAATTTTGAAAATGCAGCCAGTAAACTATTTGACTTTCTCCTTTGATGTTCAAAACACCGATCGCTATTTTTTTCTAATTTTGACTAATAAATTCACTGAATTGATCTTATATATATTGTTCAGCAAGAAGAATACAAAATATAATCATATATTGGCCCACTGGTAATATAAGTTAAAAAGTTTTGTCCATCTAAAGGAAAGCTATTTGAGTTTCTTTAACTGAAAGAATATAGCTTAAGTTTTACCATTTGGTGTTTGATTTATTTTTGTTTTTTTTTCTCACTAGATTACTATGTGCTCCTGGTGAAACTTCTTTTATCTTCCAGTCTCTGGTTTCAAATATGTTGTTTTAAAAAGAAATCTATGAAATTAATGTGAAGGATAATAAAACAATTTAAAAGTATTAATAGCAAAAACACAGATGACTATCTAGCTTGACTGAGAGAGGATGAAGTAATTGTTATATAGAAATATACTTACATTCATATTCACATGTTTTCTTAGGTCTTAATTCATTAAATATTTACTAAGTACCTAATTGTCTTGACCACAAGATCTAGACCTTGTGAGAGATGTCAGGAACGCAAAGGTAAATATGACTTTGTATTCCAGTATAACATAGATGGAAGAATATATAAAAAAAATATGAAAAGGAGCCATAACTGTATAACATAAGCTTGCATACATTACACTGAGGTACAAGAAGGAGAGTGGCTAAATTTACCAGGTCTGGAAAGTGGTGGAAATGGTCTGAGAAGCCTCACTGATGGGGAATTTTGTTGATTTGTTTGTCTTTGAGTTGAAATCTATGAAATTATGTGACAGGCCAAGAGAAGAGCACATGAGAGAAGTCAGGTTAGTTTTACCATCATAGTCTATAAAGTAAAAGCAAATACTATCATCTATAAAAATGAGAGAATAAAGGTAATAAAAGAGGTAAAATACCAATTAACATAGAATGACTATTAGCTTATGTCTTTAGCCAAAATCAATCATATGACAAAATTATGAAATTGATTTTCTCCTGGTATCTACAGCTCTAGTAGTTATACTCTCCATTTATACCAGGTATCCAGAATTTCATGCCACAGAGTTAGTTACACTCTGTCAGTTGCCTCCAGGATTGTTTCTGTTCCGGTTCCCACCCCATCCCATCTCTTCTACTCTGTGCTCCATTGCTTCTCACTTAGTGGTTGATGGAAAGCAATCTGATAAGCTAACTCTTACTAAGGTTTAATTACTTAACAGCATGATTATTAAATCTCTAAGGGTATTTGGATTTTGAATAGAGGGCTCTTCGATGTTAAAAGTCTTAATTCAACAGAATTAGTTAGTGGATTTTTCAGTCAGGGAGGACATTTTGTTAGGGTACAAAAGGCAACAGAGAAGACAATTACAGAAATACTTCATGTTTTTTTTTAAAACAGCAAGCTCAAGTGGAAACAATATTATATTTAAAATCCGATGTGTATTACCACCTAAATTGTTACTTTGGGCAAGTCAGTTGGTCTTTGAGTCTCAGTTTTCTCATCTTCATGATAGAAATATTAATAGTTATGCTACCAAGAGTTGCTAGGATTAAGTGGGAAGTAGGTTGAAGTTCTTTATAAAGTATAAAGGCACATTATTATTATCTCATTCAGAAAAATTTAGGTTTATCTGCATTTACATCAGTTAATATTCCTAAGTTTTACTTAAGTAGCTATAAGGACAGCCAATATAAGGATGCTGCTGCTGCTGCTAAGTCGCTTCAGTCATGTCTGACTCTGTGCTACCCCGTAGACAGCAGCCGACCAGACTCCCCCGTCCCTGGGATTCTCCAGGCAAGAACACTGGAGTGGGTTGCCATTTCCTTCTGCAGCCTACCAGGCTCTTCTGTCCATGGGATTTTCCAGGCAAGAGTACTGGAGTGGGGTGCCATCGCCTTCTCCAATAGAAGGATGATTGACTTGTAATTAATGAAGTTTATCTTGTGGATATACATATATATGCTTTCTAAACATATTGTTTGCATCTTAAAGTTTTAAAAATAATATCCACAAAGAAGATGGCAAGAGGAAGCTGTCCAAAAGAATAAATGAAGAAATGAAAATTGCAGGGCCCTAAGATGGGTTCTGTACCTTCCCTGGTGGCTCAGAGGTTAAACTGTCTGCCTCCAATGTGGGAGACCCGGGTTCGATCCCTGGGTCGGGAAGATCCCCTGGAGAAGGAAATGGCAATCCACTCCAGTGTTCTTGCCTGGAGAATTCCATGGACGGAGAAGCCTAGTAGGTTACAGTCCATGGGGTCGCAAAGAGTCGGACACGACTGAGCGACTTCACCTCACCTCAAGATGGGTTCTAAGAAAGCAAAGATGCAAGTTAATTGAGAATTTAAAAAGACTCAAAGGAAAATAAGTGGGGATCTCCTTGCTGTCCAAGGGACTCTCAAGAGTCTTCTCCAACACCACAGTTCAAAAGCATCAATTCTTCGGTGCTCAGATTTCTTTATAGTCCAACTCTTACATCCATAGCTTTGACTAGATGGACCTTTGTTGGCAAAGTAATGTCTCTGCTTTCTAATATGCTGTCTAGGTTGGTCATAGGTTTTCTTCCAAGGAACAAGTGTCTTTTAATTTCATGGTTGTGGTCACCATCTACAGTGATTTTGGAGCTCCCGCCTCAAAAAAAAAGCATATATGGTATAATTAATATATAACAATAAGAAAAATAATTAATTAAATCCTGTGTTAAACAATGTGGGGCAAAAGTATACAGCATCAATGCATCATTATAGGATGCATTATTGGATGATTTGGGAGTAACTATCAACATTTAAATGTATGTATGACCCAATTCTTTTTAAAAAAATTTTTCCTAGAACATACAAGAACAGCTTTATTTTTATTTGTGATTGTTTAGAGACAAATGAATAGCTATCTGCAGAGAAATGTTTCAAGCAATTTTGCAACTGAAAAGAAGAGAAAGTGTGAAGTCCAATAAAGGAGAAAAATGATAAAAGAGTGGTTACTTCACAAAAAGAGCTCCTGGTTTCCAGCAGAGCCCTGCTGATGACAACATTAAAAGTGCATGTAATTGGACACTTTCCACAAATAACACTTAAGAAAACATGGAAAATGGAAGATAAAACAAGTGAAAATTAGGTAAATGTTTTCATTTACATAAAAGGAGATTTGTGAATTTGAAGTTTAATAAGCAGAAGATCTATGCAACAAAATTACATTATGGATTTGCAAGTGTGTATGTTGTTAACATTTTGCTATGTTACCAAGACATTTTTGTTCAAGCTAATGTGATTTATTTTTGATAGATCTATTAGAGTAGTGGATCAAAGAAATGCCACACATACCTTATATTTTCATACAAGCAAGGCATGTGGCAAAATCTCGTTCTTCAGGATCACCACAGGAAGATGGACTTAACCATCACTTAGTAAGCTTTGGAATGTGAACTTGGGACACAAAAAGCATTGCTGCCTGGTAGAATGGGCAGAACTTAAGAAACAGAGAAGACAGGCATAAATATAGCACCTAGACTTTGGAGTCAAGCCTGAGTATGAATCCATGTTCAGAAATGTCCTATTTAATAATTTGTATATTTGTGTTTATTTCTCCAAGCATAAAGGTTGTTTTTTTTTAATGTCATTTGAGAATTAAAATGTTGCATATACCAAATGTTGTATGAATGTATCTTGATTCAATGATGTAAAGTTACCAAAATATGATAAATGTTCCAAGCTTGTTGAGAAGAATTAATCATCACTTATTTTTTGTTATATTAAATTAATGACAATGGGCTTCCCTGATAGCTCAGTTGGTAAAGAATCAGCCTGCAATGCAGGAGACCCTGGTTCAATTCCTGGGTCAGGGAGATCCACTGGAGAAGGGATAGGCTATACGTGCTAGTATTCTTGGGCTTCCCTTGTGGCTCAGCTGGTAAAGAATCCACCTACAATGAGGGAGACCTGGGTTGGATCACTGGGCTGGGAGGATCCCCTGGAGAAAGGAAAGGCTACCCACTCCAGTATTCTGGCCTGGCAAAGAGGTGGACACAACTGAGTAACTTTCACTTTCACTGACAATAGCTAAATAAATATTCCATATCTAAAAAATAAAGTTGCCGATCTTAAGATTGTGGGGAGAACCAAAGAAAAATTAAATGAAAGGTGTTTGGTAAGATAACAAGCATCAAGTATTGTGATTAAAACAAATATGCAGAGGATGTAATTAATAGGAAGGATCTAAGCAGAGAGTAGTCTTTTTTCTCACTATAGGCAGTAGCAGAAGAGACAGAAAGCATTTGAATAACCATATTATCACTTCTTACTGTAAAGAGGAAAGAAAAGCTCTTCTCAAGAAGGATGCTAAGCAGAAAGCATTCTGTTGGGTAAAGAATATTGCAGTTGAGACACTAAAGCTATTAAATATCTGCAGAAAATTTCCTTTTATTTGAGACTTGCTGTGTAACTCAGTTTTCCACTAATGTTTTTTTGAAGTCCACTTAAAATAAATCTTCAACATCTAAGATAAACTCAGAATGTGTTCCTTGTCTCCTAAGAGAGCCTAACATCAATGTTAAATAAAAACTCAAAAGGATGAATTGTTCTAAACTAACATAAGAAACGTAAAGGGGTTGAATGCCCACATCTTTGGGCAGAGTATTCAACTTCTTCTGGTACTTTTTAGTATCAACAGATTGGTTCCAAATTGGGAAAGGAGTACATTAAGGCTGTATGTTGTCACGCTGCTTATTTAACTTACATGCAGAGTACATCATGAGAAACACTGGGCTGGATGAAGCATAAGATGGAATCAAGATTGCCGGGAGAAATATCTATAACTTCAGATATGCAGATGACACCACCCTTATGGCAAAAAGTGAAGAAGAACTAAAAAGCCTCTTGATGAAATTGAAAGAGGAGAGTGAAAAAGTTGGCTTAAAACTCAACATTCAGAAAACTAAGATCATGGCATCTGGTTCCATCACTTCATGGCAAAAAGATGGGGAAACAATGGAAACAGTAAGAGACATTATTTTTTTGGTCTCCAAAATCACTGCAAATAGGGACTGCAGCCATGAAATTAAGAGACGCTTGCTCCTTGGAAGAAAAGCTACAACCAACCTAGACAGCATATTAAAAAGCAAAGGCATTCCTTTGCCAACAAAGGTCCATCTAATCAAATCTATGTTTTTTCCAGTAGTCATGTATGGATGTAAGAGTTGGACTATAAAGAAAGCTGAGCACAGAAGAATTGATGCTTTTGAATTGTGGTATTGGAGATGTCCAAGGGACTCTCAAGAGTCTTCTCCAACACCACAGTTCAAAAGCATCAATTCTTCGGTGCTCAGATTTCTTTATAGTCCAACTCTTACATCCATAGCTTTGACTAGATGGACCTTTGTTGGCAAAGTAATGTCTCTGCTTTCTAATATGCTGTCTAGGTTGGTCATAGGTTTTCTTCCAAGGAACAAGTGTCTTTTAATTTCATGGTTGTGGTCACCATCTACAGTGATTTTGGAGCTCCCGCCTCAAAAAAAAAGCATATATGGTATAATTAATATATAACAATAAGAAAAATAATTAATTAAATCCTGTGTTAAACAATGTGGGGCAAAAGTATACAGCATCAATGCATCATTATAGGATGCATTATTGGATGATTTGGGAGTAACTATCAACATTTAAATGTATGTATGACCCAATTCTTTTTAAAAAAATTTTTCCTAGAACATACAAGAACAGCTTTATTTTTATTTGTGATTGTTTAGAGACAAATGAATAGCTATCTGCAGAGAAATGTTTCAAGCAATTTTGCAACTGAAAAGAAGAGAAAGTGTGAAGTCCAATAAAGGAGAAAAATGATAAAAGAGTGGTTACTTCACAAAAAGAGCTCCTGGTTTCCAGCAGAGCCCTGCTGATGACAACATTAAAAGTGCATGTAATTGGACACTTTCCACAAATAACACTTAAGAAAACATGGAAAATGGAAGATAAAACAAGTGAAAATTAGGTAAATGTTTTCATTTACATAAAAGGAGATTTGTGAATTTGAAGTTTAATAAGCAGAAGATCTATGCAACAAAATTACATTATGGATTTGCAAGTGTGTATGTTGTTAACATTTTGCTATGTTACCAAGACATTTTTGTTCAAGCTAATGTGATTTATTTTTGATAGATCTATTAGAGTAGTGGATCAAAGAAATGCCACACATACCTTATATTTTCATACAAGCAAGGCATGTGGCAAAATCTCGTTCTTCAGGATCACCACAGGAAGATGGACTTAACCATCACTTAGTAAGCTTTGGAATGTGAACTTGGGACACAAAAAGCATTGCTGCCTGGTAGAATGGGCAGAACTTAAGAAACAGAGAAGACAGGCATAAATATAGCACCTAGACTTTGGAGTCAAGCCTGAGTATGAATCCATGTTCAGAAATGTCCTATTTAATAATTTGTATATTTGTGTTTATTTCTCCAAGCATAAAGGTTGTTTTTTTTTAATGTCATTTGAGAATTAAAATGTTGCATATACCAAATGTTGTATGAATGTATCTTGATTCAATGATGTAAAGTTACCAAAATATGATAAATGTTCCAAGCTTGTTGAGAAGAATTAATCATCACTTATTTTTTGTTATATTAAATTAATGACAATGGGCTTCCCTGATAGCTCAGTTGGTAAAGAATCAGCCTGCAATGCAGGAGACCCTGGTTCAATTCCTGGGTCAGGGAGATCCACTGGAGAAGGGATAGGCTATACGTGCTAGTATTCTTGGGCTTCCCTTGTGGCTCAGCTGGTAAAGAATCCACCTACAATGAGGGAGACCTGGGTTGGATCACTGGGCTGGGAGGATCCCCTGGAGAAAGGAAAGGCTACCCACTCCAGTATTCTGGCCTGGCAAAGAGGTGGACACAACTGAGTAACTTTCACTTTCACTGACAATAGCTAAATAAATATTCCATATCTAAAAAATAAAGTTGCCGATCTTAAGATTGTGGGGAGAACCAAAGAAAAATTAAATGAAAGGTGTTTGGTAAGATAACAAGCATCAAGTATTGTGATTAAAACAAATATGCAGAGGATGTAATTAATAGGAAGGATCTAAGCAGAGAGTAGTCTTTTTTCTCACTATAGGCAGTAGCAGAAGAGACAGAAAGCATTTGAATAACCATATTATCACTTCTTACTGTAAAGAGGAAAGAAAAGCTCTTCTCAAGAAGGATGCTAAGCAGAAAGCATTCTGTTGGGTAAAGAATATTGCAGTTGAGACACTAAAGCTATTAAATATCTGCAGAAAATTTCCTTTTATTTGAGACTTGCTGTGTAACTCAGTTTTCCACTAATGTTTTTTTGAAGTCCACTTAAAATAAATCTTCAACATCTAAGATAAACTCAGAATGTGTTCCTTGTCTCCTAAGAGAGCCTAACATCAATGTTAAATAAAAACTCAAAAGGATGAATTGTTCTAAACTAACATAAGAAACGTAAAGGGGTTGAATGCCCACATCTTTGGGCAGAGTATTCAACTTCTTCTGGTACTTTTTAGTATCAACAGATTGGTTCCAAATTGGGAAAGGAGTACATTAAGGCTGTATGTTGTCACGCTGCTTATTTAACTTACATGCAGAGTACATCATGAGAAACACTGGGCTGGATGAAGCATAAGATGGAATCAAGATTGCCGGGAGAAATATCTATAACTTCAGATATGCAGATGACACCACCCTTATGGCAAAAAGTGAAGAAGAACTAAAAAGCCTCTTGATGAAATTGAAAGAGGAGAGTGAAAAAGTTGGCTTAAAACTCAACATTCAGAAAACTAAGATCATGGCATCTGGTTCCATCACTTCATGGCAAAAAGATGGGGAAACAATGGAAACAGTAAGAGACATTATTTTTTTGGTCTCCAAAATCACTGCAAATAGGGACTGCAGCCATGAAATTAAGAGACGCTTGCTCCTTGGAAGAAAAGCTACAACCAACCTAGACAGCATATTAAAAAGCAAAGGCATTCCTTTGCCAACAAAGGTCCATCTAATCAAATCTATGTTTTTTCCAGTAGTCATGTATGGATGTAAGAGTTGGACTATAAAGAAAGCTGAGCACAGAAGAATTGATGCTTTTGAATTGTGGTATTGGAGAAGACTCTTGAGAGTCCCTTGGATTGCAAGGAGATCCAACCAGTCCATCCTAAAGGAAACCAGTCTTGAATATTCATTGGAATGACTGATGCTGATTTGAAACTCCAATACTTTGGCCACCTGATGTGAAGAATTGACTCATTGGAAAAGACCCTGATGCTGGGGAAGATCAAAGGCAGGAGGAGAAGGGGACAACAGAGGATGAGATGGTTGGATGGCATCACCGACTTGATGGAGGTGAGTTTGAGTAAGATCCTGGAGTTGGTGATGGACAGGGATGCCTGGCATGCTGCAGTCCATGGGGTTGCAAAGAGTCAGGCATGACAGAGACTGAACTGAACTGAACTGAGCAAATGTAGAGATGGTTAAAAATTTGGAGCAATTAATGACTTTCGATTTGGAAAAGAGAAATATCCAAGGGGGGGGAGGGAAAATCTAAAATGTTTGCAGACTTGAAAGGAGAAATAAATTAGGACTAAGCAGAGAGAGTTACAATAATCAGATTTTGAGCAAATATATGGACACAAAATCAGAAATAGATCTCTCTCATAATTCAATGATATGTTTTAGGAATTGGAATCTTCATTTTGGCCAGTTTTTAGTGATCTTTGATATATGCTAGACAAGAGGAGGCAAGTCCACAGCCTGCTTACCACCACGCTGCTCTCCAGGACTCAAGACATATGTTCTCAGTCAGCCAAGGGGAGCTCAATGGATTGATAAGTATCCTTCAATCTCGAATCATGATTGAATCCTTTAAGTTGCATTTAGGCAGTCACTGCCAATCAATTAGTGTTCCATTTCTGCCTAGATGCTCTCTAAGGTTCTATAAATTCTAATATATCATGATATTAATGTTCAAACTATATTTTCTCACCAAGGATATAGGACATTATGACCTCCATTTACTTATATAAAAGTAAAGGGAGTAAAATTTTCAGCCAAAACTGTAATGTCTATTTCTAACAATAAATAATTTTGAGATAATCTTCAAAACTTAACAGAATCACCAGATGATATGTTTTCTAGACAAGTCAAATTTACAACAATGTATTTTTACTTTTTGCAGTGTAACATAAAGCCTAATAATAAGATCTGAATTCTGCAAATATAATACTAGACAAATCTGCAAGTGTAACATTCTTCTCTCCTACTGAACATCCTGTGAATTCATATTTACATATTACAAGTTATAATTATGTAGCACTGGGGAAAAGGGAAAATGTAACTATATATTTATATCTACAAGAATATAAAAGAACATTCATAAATTACAAATGTGCATTGTTCTAAGAAGGATACCTACTGAGCTTTTGTATCTTAAAGCCAATACATAAGACAAGTTTCTCCATTTCCCTCATCAGTGGGCTAAAAAATTATAATTGTAAGTTTGAATGACTATTGATTGCTTATTATAGTTTCTATTATTAGTCATAAATGGTTATGTATGAGCACATCATTGTAGGTATTTGTTAATGTAGAAGGGGAAGTTTGTATTGCTATAGGGATAATCCTCCTTAAGAAACTGACAAGCATGATTATAAAGAATACTGCAAAGTACGTATTTGCTTAAAAAACAATTACCTAAAATAGTACAGTTAAATGCTATTTTGCTTTTGCTTTTCATATTAATTTGCTTTCTATATAAATTCTACACCATAGATTAATATGAACACTAATCAAAAGGTCTGCTAAATAAAATAAGATTTAAGTTTAGAAATATGTTGTGTATGTTGGTTTTGAGTTACCCCAGAGCTTTAAAAAACATGAAAGCTGAGAAATGTCTTCTACACTTTTGCTTTGTTTTCCAAAGAAATTACCATCATTTACATTCATTTTTAATTTTCATACTCTCCTTTCCTTATTATTTTCACTACAAAATATTCCAACAGTTTAATTACTTCATGGCCACATTTTTATGCCTATCTCTTCAGGTACATTTATATAGAGTAAATTCAGCTCTTAAATAGTCTAATCTATGAGGTCGACAGCCTTTATGTAGCAGTGACCTCCAGTCATCTGATCAAATTTTGGGTTACTTACTAGCTATAATCAAATATATTCTCATCTCTTATTTGAACAAATCATTCAGAAATTGAATACAATTTTTTATGAACACTAGCAATATGTTCACTTCTCTGATAATTTTGACATTAAAATTCCATCTTAATAATCCCATCCTTCAGGCTTTGCAGACTCTTAAGGTATTAAAGCAAAAATTATCCTAAGCAGTTAGATTATAATGTATTTAAAGATTAGACATTTCATGTTGAATATTAACTGCTCCACTTCTCAGGAAAAGAAAACTATGCTGATTTTTTCCTTCTATAATTCATACATTTCAAAGGCCAGCTATCCAAGTTTTAAACCATGCTGTAGAAAAACATACTTTAAAATGAACTCGAATTCTACATGGAGTTTCAAAGGTATATGTAATAACATACTTATGTACAACAATTAATTTTATTTTAAATAAAATACTAGTGTTATTAAAACATTAACTATGGTAAATGCTTTACAGATAGTGAAATGTCACTAAAGAAGTTAACTCATCTATTAAAAAAAGTGAATATACACTCAACGGAGTTACTCATGCTCTACCTACTAGGTGAGATATTTGTTAAGTACACTCTTTATTATGTGGAATACAAGAAATTAAAGACAAATGTGAATTAGCAGATGAGAAAATGACTTACTGTATTGTTTTCCAGCTTAAAAGGACAATAAGTCACCATGTATTTTTCTACTTTTGGAAAGTCTACATGCAAGCTATTCATAAAGATGAAAGCCTGTCCTATTTTAAATTTCTTCAAAGAATAAAATTTTGAGACCATTAACATATTTTAAAAGTAATCACTTTAAATAACCAAAATCTTCTTTTCTAAACCTTGTTTTATTTTTATGGCTATGATAAACCTTTATTCATATACAATTTTAAAATAGGAAGTTGTTATAGACTGAATGTTTGTGCCTTGCCCTCAAAACTGGTATACTGAGACTTAAACTCCAGTGTGATAGCGTTAGGAGTTTGTGGCCTTTGGGAGATATTTGGGTCATAAGGGTGCAGCACTTATGAATGGGATTAGTGCCTTTATAAAAGAGATTTCAGAGAGCTCCCTTCCTCCTTCCCCCATGTGAGGACAAAGCTAGCACAGATATGTAAATTGGAAAGTGAGCACTGAATCAGATTCAGGCACTAATTCAGCCCAGATTCAGGCACTGAATCTGGAGGACCCTTGATCTTGGACAGCCTCCAGAATATAATAAATATATCCGTTCATAAACAGTTTAAGGTATTTTGCTTTAGCAGCTCAAAGGAACTAAGCCAGCAGGCTAGCAAATTCACAAGAAGAATGCTTCCAATAGTTCAATTTTTCCTCTGTTGTTGCTATCAAAGGAGAGGAATAAGAATGGTATAAAAATGGACAGAAACATCTACAACACATTTCCTTTTGCACAGTATATGACAATGCCATTATTTTATTTTGTAGTCATTAGCAAGTAAGTTCTAATTATTAAGCTCTATTTCCTATCAAAAAAAAAAAAAAAAAATGATGAGTTCTCATTTTTTGTGTGAATGCCTGTATGTGACAATTAATGTGAGACTACTTTATTTTATATTGATTTGGCTTTAATTATTAGTTGTGTGGTCTTGGTCTGGGCTCCTCTAAAAGTAAATTCTAAGACTAGATTTAGATTGAAGTTTATCTACTTGGGAAGTAATAATAGGAAGCACCCACAAAAGAATGGGAAACTGAGAGCACAGGAAGAAGGGTTCTAGTCTTCTGTTCTTGGGTAGCAAATCACTCTAATCAGTGACCTGCAAGGACAACCATTTATCATATTTCACAATTCTGTGTGTTGACTGAGATCAACTATTTGGTGTTTCAGTAGGTCTCATTTGGGACTTCTTGTGGGTGTGTGTGCTAAGTCTCTTCAGTCGTGTCTGACTCTTTGCGACCCTATGGACTGTAGCCCTCCAAGCTCCTCTGCCCATGGAATTCTCCAGGCAAGAATACTGGAATGGATTGCCATGCTCTCCTCCAGGGGATCTTTCTGACCCAGGGATTGAACTCACCTCTCTAATGTCTCCAGTACTGGCAAATGGGTTCTTTATCACCAGTGCCACCTGGGCTTCTCACAAGTCTGCAGGCAATAGTGACTGGAGAGGGATCATAGTGATACAGCTCATTAAGGGCAGTCTGGCTCTCTGTCTCTTTGTGTCATCCTAGGGTCACTTATTTATTTATTTATTTTTATGTGATCCCCCTATATAGTTTCTCAATGTGATGTTTCCAGCAGTAGTATAGTCAGACTTCTTATATGGCATCTCTGAATTTCCAAAAGTGCTAGTCATTGTAAGTTGCAGGCTTCCAACAGAACCGTGTCACTTCTGTTATTGCTCAGGGTATGAACATCAGGAACATCGTTCCTAGGAACTAAGTTCTTTGGCGGCTGTCTTTGGACTGAAGAAAAAAGTCAATACATTCTAGGTAAATAAAGAGGTTTACTGTGGGTAACATGCTAAATCCTGGT
The DNA here is from genome assembly GCA_006410635.1 of Cephalophus harveyi. Classification (NCBI taxonomy): domain Eukaryota; kingdom Metazoa; phylum Chordata; class Mammalia; order Artiodactyla; family Bovidae; genus Cephalophus; species Cephalophus harveyi. The sequence continues at coordinate 373,440 of SJYT01032985.1, forward strand.
GGAATATGTATAGAAATACCTTAGAATTTCTTCAATTTAGAGGTGTGGAAGCTGTGATATCTACCAATTGCTATTTAGCATTGCTGAGGGGATGCTTTTGCAGGAAGAAACTTCCTGGCACCTCACATCTGTGAGGTATGTAGGTGAAGCACAGAGCGCATCCTAAAGAAACTCCTCTCAAAAAGAGTTGCAGGAACCTTCAATTATAAATTGACAGAAGCCATGGGATTATACAGTCCTTTGGGGATATGGGATAATTGTTTAAAACATTTTTGCAAAGCTTACAAATGTAACAAAATGAGCACTCAGACCAAGAAATAAACATTATCAGAATCTTAAAAGTCCTTTTGTCTCTTTTCTTCAATAATATTTCCTCCCGACTTCCAACAGAATAGTCACTATGCTAAATTTTGTTTTAATCATTTCCTTGTTTTAAAAGATTTGTTTCTCCATTGAAATATGTATCTATAAAAAGTGCATTGCTTAATTTTATCTACTTTGGAAATGATTATAAATGGGAGGATATTGTATTATCTCTCTGAAACTTGCCTATTCATTGTACATCATTTTTCACATTCACAAGTTTCTACTTGAAACTAAACTTCATTTTGCCCCTCTCCCCTCTGCTCCCTTTTTTTCTAGTCTCTTTTGAATACATTTTCTTTCCTTCCAACTTTTCCTTTAGTTAGCTAGGCTATCTTTTAATTACTAGTTATTTGACAAGCATACTTAACAGAGTTTAAAATTAATCAGTTTCTGTGCATGTATAAGTCAAGATTCTCCAGAGAAACAGAACCAACAGGAAAAATATATATATATGATATGTGTATATATATGATATTTGTATGTATGTAAAGATTCATTATAAGCCATTGGCTCATGTGATTACTGAGCCTGACAAGTCCCAAGATCTCTAGTTAACAAGCTGGAGAACCAGGAGAGATGATGGTGTAGTTTTTGCGTCCAAAAATCACAAGAACTAGGAGAACCTATACTGTAAGTGCCAGTCTGAGTCTGAAGACCTGAGAATCAAGGGAGCTGGTGGTGTAGCTCCAGACTGAGTCTAAACACAGGTGAAGACTGCTTTCCTATATCTAAGATAGGAAGGTAGCAAGAGCAAATTCAACCTTTTATTCTTTTCAGGGCTTTAAAGACTGGAGGTGATCCACCCATACCAATAATAGCCATCAGCTTTACTGAGTCTATCAATTCATACGTTTATATCCATCAGAAACACCCTCACAGACACAACCAAAACAAGGCTTAACCTAATATTTGCCTCTCTGTGGCCCAGCTAAGTTGACACAGAAACTAATTTTCATAATTGTTTTGCATTTGTTTAGTTGCCAACTCCAGTCTGACTCCTACACTGTAGTCCACCAGGCTCCTCTGTCCATGGGATTTCCCAGGCAAGAATACTGGCCGGGTTACCATTTCCTCCTCCAGGGGATCTTCCTGACCCAGGGATCGAACCTGCCTCTCCTGCTTGGCAGGCATATTCTTTACCACTGAGCCACCAGGGAAGCCCTTACGGTATACTTACTATCATGTTCCATGTTTCAAGATAAGGAAGCTGTGCTAAAAGAATTAAATTATTTCTTCAGTGTCACTCAAGGATGAAATCAGAGCTGACCCATCACCTAGTCACCTGCAAGCATAAACCATTTAAGGTCAGGCTCACAGTTTCTTCTGTTTGTTTTTAAACCCATGATAGTCATAAGGGCTTTCCTGCTGACTCAGCAGTAAAGAATTCGCCTGCAATACAAGAGACATGGGAGACAGAAAATATACATATTAGAAACAAATGCTGTGTTTAGTACAGCTTATGCACAGCTCTTTAAAAGAGATTTTTGTTGTTGTTGTTAAATAAACATTGTATTTAAAATTCACCATACGGAAGACAAACAATACAGATTCTAAAAATGGGAGGCATAAATGCACAAATCAAGGATTACTGGCAAAACTGTGGAAGATCATTTTTCTTACTTAGAGTTTAAAGTTTTCTAATATGGTATATTGTGGCATGTGATCGTCAGACCTTCACGCAGGAGGTTTCAAACCGCAAGTTTATATGGTCCTATGGGATTGCAAGCCTAGGTACCACTGGCCACCATCTCCAGGTGTCCCCTGGGCAGCAATTCCCAACATGGAGGCTCCAGATGAGTGTGCAAGCTCCTGTCTGGGAGACAACCACAAGCTATAGACAGAGGGAGAAAGCAAGGACGACGTGCATTAGCCTATCTGCCTGAAGTACATCCATGTTTATAAGGCCCCAGACTTGTGTTTGCCCCTCAAACCAAACCTCCAGGGCCAGCAAAGAGGACCAGCAAATCTCCAGGCCCTGGCAGAGAGCCAGAAGGAACCTCAGACCACTGTCCGTGCCCTGCCCCAGGTGGAAACCTGTCCAGGGCCATCTCGCAGATGGCCGCATTCCTGTGGGATCCAGGGACACAAGCCCTGCAGGCCACAGAGGGAGTGGATCCAGTCACAGCCGCAAAAGCCGGAAACAAAGGCGCCAAATCTCCCCGCCCCTTGGAGGCATGAGAGGGAGGAGTTAAATGGCGGCCGCCAGGCTCCGGGAGAACGCGCCTGCTGGCCCCCAGGTGTCTGGCAGATCAGACACCTGTCACTGCCAACACTTCAAACGAGCAAATGGGCCTCTCCCACACAAGTTTGGGGCCTCCTGGATTAGGCGTAGCCCTGGGCCTTGGAGCGGGTGAGTCCGCGCGAGCTCTTTCGGAGCTACCTCCCTAAACCGCCTGCGGCTTGTGGACAGAGCCCTGCTGGTTTTCAAAGCTAGTTGTTTTAGCAGTTCATCTCTCCCAAGTGAAGGTCTTAAAAACTGGGGGTGAGGGGGTTGCCCAATGGGCGGTTCAAATTTCACTACTCAGTGGACCTCCACTGTGGCGTAGGGAAGAGGGGCGTGGTGGGGCTTATGATGCTACTGTGTCGCAGTCTCTCTTACCTGCTTGGATGTGGACCTTCTGTCTTTTGCTGCTTGCAAAAGAGGAGTGCCTCAACCAGTTTTTTTCAGAAGAGAAATCACAATACTATCATAATGCTGCTGCTAAGTCGCTTCAGTCGTGTTTGACTCTGTGCGACCCCATAGACGGCAGCCCACCTTTATCTAAATAGTATAAGGCTCTAAGAATACTTTAACTGGGATTAAAAAAAAACACAACTTTTTTTTTTTTTTCCCCTTCTGGTTGCTCAGTCTTATCCAACTCTTTGTGACCCTGTGGACTGTAGGCCACTAGGCTCCTCTGTCCATGGAATTTTCCAGACAACAGTACTGGAGTGGGTTGCCATTTTCTACTTCGGGGATCTTCCTGTCCCATGAATAGACCCCACAACTCTTCTATCTTCAACATGGGCAGGCAGCACTTGTGTAATAAATTTTATATTATTTTGTGAAGTATTTGCCACCTAAGTTTCCTCATGCAGTATCATTATAGTATTTTTTCACACCTTTCCCTGGGGGCACTACTGCCTCAAGCCCATTTTGAATTAAATTACTTGTTTTTTTCAAACTGTAAATCATGAATTCAGAAAACAAAATGTATAAAGGACGGTTTCAGATGACAAATTCTAAGTAAATCGTGTTTCACTTACAACCTAGTGCCAAGTTTATAACAGGCAACTTTTCTTGCTGACATTATCTTTAAACCTAGATTATTTCTCATATACCTTTCTTCAATGGTGTGACACTTTGTGTCCCAGGTTATTTGGGGGTATTCTATTTGATTCCCTTCCTTAGTTGGTCCCTAGATTTTATATCCCATTTTTATTCTCCAAACAAGAATCAAAACAGAAGCACAAGATGAGTAGGATTTGACAGAAGACCCAGGATGAACTCCAACTTCAGTACTTACATATTATCTAGGCAATGGCAACCTACTCCAGTACTCTTGCCTGGAAAATCCCACGGACAAAAGAGCCTGGTAGGCTGCAGTCCATGGGGTTGCTAGGAGTCGGACACGATGAGTGACTTCACTGTCACTTTCATATTTTCACTTTGTATGGTTCTTTTTTGTCAGCTTATAAACATATTTAAAATCAACTTTGTATTCACTATACCACTAAGGTTAACTACGGAGAAGGCAATGGCACCCCACTACAGTACTCTTGCCTGGAAAACCCCATGGACAGAGGAGCCTGGTAGGCTGCAGTTCATGGGGTCGCTAGGAGTCGGACAGGACTGAGTGACTTCACTTTCACTTTTCACTTTCATGCATTGGAGAAGGAAATGGCAACTCACTCCAGTGTTCTTGCCTGGAGAATCCCAGGGACAGGCGAGCCTGGTGGGCTGCCATCTATGGAGTTGCACAGAGTCAGACACGACTGAAGTGACTTAGCAGCAGCAGCAGCAGAATCCAGTCTATTGGAGAAGGCAATGGCACCCCACTCCAGTACTCTTGCCTGAAAAACCCCATGGACGGAGGAGCCTGGTAGGCTGCAGTCCATGGGGTCACTAAGAGTCAGACAGGACTGAGTGACTTCATTTTCACTTTCATATTTTCACTTTGTATGGTTCTTTTTTGTCAGCTTATAAACATATTTAAAATCAACTTTCTATTCACTATACCACCAAAGTTAACTACGGAGAAGGCAATGGCACCCTACTCCAGTACTCTTGCCTGGAAAACCCCATGGACGGAGGAGCCTGGTAGGCTGCAGTCCATGGGGTCGCTAGGAGTTGGACAGGACTGAGCAACTTCACTTTCACTTTTCACTTTCATGCATTGTAGAAGGAAATGACAACCCACTCCAGTATTCTTGCCTGGAGAATCCCAGGGATGGGGGAGCCTGGTGGGCTGCCATTTATGGGGTCGCACAGAGTCAGACATGACTGAAGTGACTTAGCAGTAGCAGCAAGGTTAACTAAGAAAAATTAGAACATCACTTATTTTACTGGAAAGAATTTAACATAAGGAATTGGCTCGATGGACTTTGGCATACAAAAGAGGCAAAATAGGAACACTGAGGTAAAGTGAAGATGAAAACTACAGAAAAAGAACTGGGGAGCAAAGGGAAGAAGGCTGTTCAGTTCAGTGCAGTCACTCAGACGTGTCCAACTCTTTGCAACCCCATGGAATGCAGCACGCCAGGACTCCCAGTCCATCACCATCTCCTGGAGTTTACTCAAAACTCATGTCCATTGAATTGGTGATGCCATCAACCAGATCATCCTCTGTCATACTCTTCTTCTCCCACCTTCAATCTTTCCCAGCATTAGGGTCTTTTTAAATGAGTCAGTTCTTCACATCAGGTGGCCAAAGTATTGGAGTTTCAGCTTCAGTATCCTTCCAAAGAATATTCGGGGCTGTTTTCCTTTAGGATGGACTGGTTGGATCTCCTTGCAGTCCAAGGGACTCTCAAGAGTCTTCTCCAAGACCACCATTCAAAAGCATCAATTCTTCAGTGCTCAGCTTTCTTTGTAGTCCAACTCTAATATCCATACATGACTACTGGAAAAAAAAGATAGCTTTGACTAGATGGGCCTTTGTTGGCAAAGTAATGTCTTTGCTTTTTAATGTTATCTAGGTTGGTCATAACTTTTCTTTCAAGGAGCAAGCATCTTTTAATTTCATGTCTGCAGTCACCATCTGCAGTGATTTTGGAGGCCCAAAAATAAAGTCTCTCACTGTTTCCACTGTTTCCCCATCTATTTGCCATGCAATGATGGAACCAGATGCCTGATCTTAGTTTTCTGAATGTTGAGTTTTAAGAAAACTTTTTCACTCTCCACTTTCCCTTTCATCAAGAGGCTCTTTAGTTTTTCTTCACTTTTTGCCATTAGTGTAGTGTTATTTGCATATCTTAGGTTATCGATACTTCTCCCAGCAATCTTGATTCCAGGTTGTGCTTCATCCAGTCAAGCATTTCACATGATGTAATCTGCATATAAGTTAAATAAACAGGGTGACAATATACAGCCATGACGTACTCCTTTTCCGATTTGGAACCAGTCTGTTGTTTCATGCCCAGTTCTAACTGTTGCTTTGACCTGCATGCAGATATCTCAGGAGGCAGATCAGGTGGTCTGGTATTCCAGTCTCTTTAAGAATTTTCCAATTTGTTGTGATTCACACAGTCAAAGGCTTTGGCATAGGCAATAAAGCATAAGTAGATATTTTCCAGGAACTCTCTTGCTTTTTTGATGATCCAACGGATATTGGCAATTTGATCTCTGGTTACTCCACCTTTTCTAAATCCAGTTTGAACATCTGGAAGTTCATTGTTCAGGTACTGTTGAAGTCTGACTTGCAGAATTTTGAGCATTACTTTGCTAGAGTGTGAGATGAGTCAGTCAGTTCAGTCAGTTCATTCGCTCATACCTGTCCGACTCTTTGTGACCTCATGAATCGCAGCACTCCAGGCCTCCCTATCCATCACCATCTTCCAGAGGTCACTCAGACTCACGTCCATCGCGTCCATGAGATGAGTGCAATTGTACAATAGTTTGAGCATTCTTTGGCATTGTCTTTTTTTTGGGATTGGAATGAAAACTGACCTTTTCCAGTTCTGTGGCCATTGCTGAGTTAGGACACCGATAGATGAACTCCCCACATCAGCAGGTGCCCAATATGCTGTTGGAGATCGGTGGAGAAATAACTCCAGAAAGAATGAAGAGACAGAGCCAAAGTAAAAACAAAACCCAGTTGTGGATGTGACTGGTGATGGAAGCAAGGTCCTATGCTGTCAAGAGCATAGGAATCTGGAATGTTAGGTCCATGAATCAAGGCAAATTGGAAGTGGTCAAACAGGAGATGGCAAGAGTGAACATCAACATTTTAGGAATCAGCAAACTAAAATGGACTGGAATGGGTGAATTTAACTCAGATGACCATTATATCTACTACTGTGGGCAAGAATCCCTTAGAAGAAAGGAGTAGCCATGAGAGTCAACAAAAGAGTCTGAAATGCAGTACTTGGGTGCAATCTCAAGAACAACAGAATGATCTCTGTTCATTTCCAAGGCAAACCATTCAATATCACAGCAATCCAAGTCTATTCCTTGACCAGTGATACTGAAGAAGCTGAAGTTGAATGGTTCTATGAATACCTCCAAGACCTTCTAGTACTAACACCCAAAAAAGATGTTCTTGTCAGGATAGGGGACTGGAATGCAAAAGTAGGAAGTCACAAAATACCTGGAGTAGTGGGCAGATTTGGACTTGGAGTACAGAATGAAGCAGGGCAAAGGCTAACTGAATTTGGCCAAAAGAACACATCAGTCATAGCAAACACCCTCTTCCAACAACACGAGAAGACTCTACACATGGACATCACCAGAACTGCTAAGAGACACCTAAAAGAGAGAGTACTGTTTAAAGCTTGTTCTTGAGCCCCAGAAACATTCTTCACACAGCTGGGAACCAGATTTCAGAGGAGGAACTGCCCTTCAGTTGGTGCTGGCATTTCTGGAGGAGGACAGTAAGTTGGGTCTGAGAATGTAGGGGGAAATTCTGGAATCTAGAACTGTCATTGCCAATATAAAGAAGAATGGCTGTCAAGCAACATAGAGGAAAGCACCTCTCTTCTTTGCCCAGGCTCCCAGCCACTCCTCAGCATCACTATTGATACCTGAGTTGGGAAGAGAAAATCTTAACAAGAGAGCCAATGGGGATGGCAGAAATGGGTTTGTAGTAGTTAGTCCTAGGCATAGTATAAGGAGTGCAATTTGAAACTGAGAAATAACCTGATAAATGGCACAAAATTATTATTTCTGTTTTGTTGGCAACAGGCATTTGTTGTTTGAGTTTCCATGATCATTATTTTCCAAGTATATCATGAAATAAACTTATTAGATGAGTCTAAGGGAGAAAAAGTTTCAAATATTGTACATCAGCAAAATAATTTGGTTTAATAAACACATCATTTGCATACTTACCAAGAATTTCAGCTTATAGTCCTTCATGCCAGCATTTTTCACTGCTACAATGTGACTTTGTAGCATCATCAACCAGGAGAGCAATGTTTAAAGAAGTGGAGGCACTTACTTTGCAGCACTGAGTTAGAAGCATACATGCTTGCTCTTCAGCCCCAAGCTATGATCCATAGAAAGTAACTTACCTTAACAGATCAAAGTCTGGAGAACACCAAACAATGATGTCTCAGTGACATCATGAGCTCTATTATCTTGTTTTTTTTTTTTTTTTTTTTAAGTCCGTAACAGATTGTTTTTGAGTCTCTAAGTCATGTCCAACTCTTTGGGACCCCATGGACTGTAGCCTCCCAGGCTCCTCAGTCCATGTAATTTCCCAGGCAAGAATACTAGAGTGGGTTGCCATTTCCTACTCCAGGGGATCTTCCCAACTCAGGTATCAAACCGTGTTCTCTAGTGTCTCCTGTATTGCCAAGCAGATTCTTTAGCACAGAGCCACTACATTAGCTTGGTTAGTATTCTTTGTTTATGGTTCAGCCGTACAAACTTTCTTGGAGATCTTGAATAACATTTAGCACGTTTACTTTCCTTCTGTTCTCTGTAAACATGAGTGCCATAACACAAAAGAACTTTATTTTTTGTATCACTGCAAGTCTTCTTTTCCTTGATAAACAATAAGCCTCTGTTGATTATATGAAGAAAGAAAATAATAGTTTTTTTTTTAATTTTTATTTTCAACTATGTCTTTACTATTAACAGAGATGATGTTATCAGTACTTCCCTGAGATGGTATACTTAGACCATTCCTTTTGGTTTCCAGTAAAGCTCAAAGCCAGTCTATTTCTGCAGTGGATAGAATGTCACTTGATATTCATAAGAATCCCTCTCTTCCAGGGTAGAAACCATATTCTGTGTCATTCTGTGTGTTGATTATCATATGGATACTCTAAATCCAGGTGTAGCTTTATATACCTACCAGGAATAGCCATAAAGATTTATGAACAAATTGAAATTTATGGAAACCAGTACATATTTTAGATGCTTACCAATTAAAAGTGTTTTATGGAATTGTAAATATACATACTTTTATGCTTTGAATGATTCGCACTCGTGTAAAATTTTGGAGTTTTACTTATTTCAAGTATAATGCAATTCAAAACCTGTTTTTTTAAAATATAAATGTGAAATCAGTTTATTCGACATATATTTCCATTGCAATATATTTCAAACAGTTTTCCCTAAATAGGATATGGCATGAATTTAAGTAAAAAAAATTCAGCTTTACTGCATAATTAAACCTCCAAAAATTATGTGTCTTACTATACAGGCTTTTTTAATATCATACCATTTGTCAGGAAGTAAGCAGTTACCCTTAAAATATTAGGATGAATTTTTAATTTTAGTATTTCTATACACTGTCACCTAGGAAGAACTGTTGAAACCCTGGCATTGCATGTGAACTCTAACTGCATAAAGTGATGATCACATTTTACTATAGGATCACTATTTAGATTTTCCTAATAAATGTCAATATTTCTGACATTTCATTTATTAAATAAATTTAATCCGAGATAATTAAATGCATTGTTTTCTTGTCTATTTCCGTTATATATAGTGTTCAGGGCTATTTTATAATTCCTGTTTGATTTAATCAGTAAATTTCAACAGGATTTTAAGTTGATATCTAAGAAAATGAAATTACTATTGTATACAATTTACATTCTGTCCCTCTGAGCTGTGAGTTAATCTGAATCACATCAAATCAAAATTTTGGGAAATGACTTTCAAATATAGTATATTAACTCAGAGATTCTGAATTATGAGTAAACCTACAACAAACAGCTTTGCAATCAATTTTATCACAATTTTCTCTAATTTTCAAAAGTTAAAATTCCATTTTTAAGGCTAAGAATATGAATTTTGTTATTTGTATTAATTTCTTTTTTGCCCTCAGTAAAACCCAGTTATAATCATTTAACTCAGTTTATAATGAAACTTCATTTGCTCAAAGACTTTTCTTTATTTAGAGCCCATTTTAAAAATAGTTGCTTTATATATTATCTTAAATTCCTGACTACAAAGTAGCAATATGATCTACCAGGATTTCTTCATCCATTCAGTTTTATTCCTTCTTTCTGATGGATTTACTTTCCTATTGTGAGAGATTTTTTTTTTTCCTATTTCATTGTTTAAGTTTTCCTTCTTTAGATAATTGTTTGGAAACTAGTGGATCATTTCAGAAGAGTCTGATATTGACTCATCACTTAGTACAGATAGCTCCATCATTTCGTTCTTTATCTTGGGGAAGAAAGTCTTTTTTATTCTAGACTGGTGAAAGGCTTGGGTTGTGGGTCAGATGAATGATTAGAGTACTCCTCAGTTATTCCTCTTACCAGTGCATTTTTGTACTGGACAGTGGTCTGTGATGATGAGGTGTATGATGCTTGTTTAACTTCATAAGAGTTTGCAACAAAAGTAGACAATGTCTTTACTCTTGTTGAAAGAGTAGGCATTTTCTACTTGTCCTCTGCCTTCCTGTTCAGATAATGCAGGGGCTATGCCTGTAGGCATTGCAACTGAAAGAAAGAGCAGAAATGCTTTTCTCTAAAGATTTACTGAGTCACTTTCCTAAGGCAGAAGTTAGGAGCCCTTTAGCATTATGACTTAGGCACATTAACTTTCCAAGAAGATGTCAGTGATATGTAACACTCACCGTCCCTCTATGCTTGACAAACACATGCACTCTAAAACAAAAGAGCTTTTTTATGTTCTCTGTATCCCTAAAAATGTGTTCCTTGTTAAATAGTGATCCTCTGTACATTAAACAGATAAAAGAAAAAAAAGGAAGATGACAGTGTTCCCAGGAACTTTGCTTTATGCTCTCATGTACCCTATTTCACTTAATTTAAACTTCACAGCCATCTTGAATCAAGTGATTTCCAAACCCATTGTCATAATTAGAATTTGTGGTGTGTGCATACTTTTTATATTTTTATATTTACATGTTGTGGATAGGAACTGATATTTTAGGGTTGTCTGCTTTTCTAGCATAAGAAACAACTATGGCCCTGTGCCCATATAGCACATTCTTTCTTGGTTATGACTCACCATATATTCTCCAATTCTGCATTGTTAAAGTGTATCTGATTTTAAATACACACACATACTAGTTTATTTGTGTTTGAATTTACCTTTCATCCCTCCCCACTATTTGCTCATGCAGTGACACTTTATAGAGATAAGAATAACTGCACATTTCAGTGTCAAGATATATGCCTTTCTAAGATCCTTAATAGATTCTAACTGCCCAATAACACTGAAATAACTATGGTCATAACACATTTTTTCTCATGGATTGCAGGCACATAGGGACATTCCTCATAAACTGGTAAAGCAGTTATTACTACCTTGTGTTACAATGGACCGTATATATACATACATTCTTTTGTGAATATATTCTGATTGCTTAGTGAATGCTTAGTTAAAAAACAATTCTTTACCAGTTCACAAAGGGACTAAAGGGAGAATTTACATATCAGAAAATGCGTTTGATGGCTTAAAGATTTAAATGTAAAACATGACAGCATAAAACTCCTAGGAGAGAACATAGGCAAAACATTCCCTAACATAAATTCTACCGCTGTTTTCTTAGGTCATTCTAAGGAAGTCGAAATAAAAGCAAAAATAAACAAATGAGACTTAGTCAAACTTACAAGCTTTTGCACAACAAAGGAGACCATACACACACACACACACACACACACACACACACACACAAATGAAAAGACAACCTATGGAATGCGAGAAAATATTTGAAATGATGTGACTGACAAGGGCAAAATTTCCAAAATACACAAACAGTTCATACAACTCAATAACAAACAAACAACCCAGTCAAAAAATGGGCTGAAGACATTTCCCTGAAGAAGACATTCTGCTGGCCAGTAGGCACAAGAAAAAAATGCTCAACACAGCTAATTAATAGAGCAATGCAAATCAAAACTACAATGAGATAGCGTCTCACATCTCTCAGAATCGTCAGTAGTAAAAAATATCTACAAATAACAAATGCCAGTCAGGGTGTGGTGAAAAGAGAACACTCCTATAGCATTGAAGGAATGTAAATTGGTGCAGCCACTATGGAGACCAGTATGGAGATTCCTCAAAAAACTAGAAATAGAGTTGGCATATGATGCAGTAATCCCACTTCTGACCATATAGCCTGACAAAATTATAATTCAAAAAGATATATGTACCCCTGAGTTCATAGTACCATTCTTTATAATAGCCAAGACATAGAAACAGCTTAAATGTCCATTGATACAAACATACACACACACACGAATATTACTCAGCCTTGAAAAAGCATGAAATCATGCCATTTGCAGCAATATGGATGCAATGAGAAATTATCATACTAAGTGAAGTAAGTCAGAGAGAGAGAGACAAATACCTATGATATCACTTATATGAGGAATCTGCAATCTGATACAAATCAACTTTTCTATGAAACAGAAACAGACTCGCAGACTAGTGGTTGTGAAAGGGGAGGACAAGTGGGGGAACGATGGATTGGGATTTTGAGACTAGTAGATGCAAATTATTATATATAGAATGGATAAAGAACAGGGTCCTATTGTATACTACAGGAGACTATATTCAGTATCCTATCATAAACCATAATGGAAAAGAATATAGATATAT
>SJYT01032985.1:391031-407510 GCA_006410635.1 Cephalophus harveyi
ATGGGAGTGGAATAAGAGGACTTGGAGGAGGAAGTGTAAAATTCAAAATGGTCAGTGTTTGAGATCAGATTTTATAAATGCATCACTTAAATAAGATTCAAGAAGTAAGTAAACTTTCAGTTACCTCTTGTAAGAAAGAAGTGGGGCAGACTTTATGCTCTCATGACAGCTGAATTTCGTCTGTTCCATAATCATTCAGTGAAAGTAATGGCAGTGAAAGCCACCATACACTTTATACTGAGCCCTGTGACTGAGGAAATTCTGTAACCCAAGAGATAGCTTCAGTTCCTGACTAAGTTAAAGCTCCTAGCTAAGATTTTTGGCATTGCCAATTTTATGAGATCAGATTCCGTGATCAATCAGTATTTATGATTGTAGAAAGATTTTACTCAGGACTATTTTCTTTTCAATTAAGAGAGTTCCACTAAAAATACAAGCTTGAAACTCTGCTGAGGATGTATGTGATGTGTGTGTGGGAGTGGAGGGTAGAGTGAGGATGTAGAGGTTTGTGTAGGTACATGTGAAATAGATTGATCGCATATACTACAGTAAGCAGTCTCTTTCTAACTATACTCCATTTTCCCTCCCTCGCTATCTAGAAAACTAAAATCCAAGGCTCCACAACCAATAAATGACAGAGCCAAACCACATTCTTCTGGTTTCAAAATCTTTACACATTCAACTTCTTCGGTCCTAGTTTATAGTTATTTAACATGATAGTTAAGTCTCAATATAATTTTAACAGTGCAACTCGCCAGTTCCAAATTGCTTGTCTCTCTCCAACCTTTGAATTTTGGTTACTATGGTTTAGTTTTTAGTGCGAGTTGTCTCTCTGTGGGAAGTTATTTTGCAGACTTTATTTGCTATCCTTTAAAAACATGGACAGAATCAGAAAATGTAAATTAATATATTGAAGACATTTTCAAATTGTAAAGGCCCTTCCTTCTCATGATCTCTTGGCAATTCAGATGATTTTTTTACATTTAACATAGTTTCTCCAACCAAAAAAAAAAAAAGGAAAGGGAAAGACAATTCTCAGTTTATGATTATTCATAGATACTGTTACAATTTGTAAATTTATAGGTAAGTGATACAAATATTGATTACATGTATGTCTTCAGTATGTGAAAACTCAGCAAGTATGTACTAGATGATTTAGTTTTCTATACATAAAATATAGCTGAAAAATACTGTTTAAAAATTTGAGGTCATTTATTTTGCTATAAAGAAGAAGAAATCTTAGGGCTATTTCTGATAACACTTTACCCACTGATCTTTTTATTTTTTATATCATGTGCTTTCAGAACCTTTGAAATTAGACACACAAAAATCTTTTTCACCACAGTGACTGATGAATTAGTATATCTGAAAAGTATTTTGGGCTGATGAAAAGATGCTATGTCCTCAGGCAGTATTATCACTCACTTTATTTTAAATAAGGATATAAATTTTAATATATATTTTATTTTATTTTATGTGGACTAATTCTATCTATAAAAATTAAATATGGAAAGACTCTTCCATGTTGTTTTAAAAAGTCTCCTTCAGATAGATCCCAGATTTTGAAATCTTGTACTGTAGGGATGTGTACTGTACTGCAATATATCAGATGCTTTATTAAATAAATACAGCCATTAGTGCTGATTTTACCCCATATAACAATGCAGAAAAAAAAAAATCTCTGCAATTTGCTTCAACACGGTATTCTTGCATTTATATTTACCACCTTGTATTACATAAAATACTTGGTATAAGATGACTGAGCTATCTGGCCATCTAGGGAATATTGCAGAGTTTAGGTATAAAGATATGTAAACACCACAGAGATTATACTTTATCTTGCTTTTATCTTTTACTTTTATTCTTCAACTGTGTTTTGAGTCAAATTTTGTCTTGATTAAAATTGTTCTAGTGAGAGTACAATTTTGGTAGGAAAAAATCATATATGTGGTATACATATTTGTGTTTTCAGTGATATAAAAATAGCCTATATAATGTGGTCATGAGTTTTAGAGCTTTCTTTTTGAAAGGAGAAAAATTGATTTGAGACAAGCTATAAATGAAATAATACATCTAAATTCAGTATCTGGGATCTTTATTTATGGTTACACTTCCCTTGACAATGTGGAATTGATGACAATTTCATTAGCAACAATTTAATTTGCTTTAAAATTAATTTAGTTTCAATAGCTACCGATAGTTCTATTAGTTTTAGCTATATTCCAAAGAACAGAGCCTATCTAAATAGAAGAGAAATCATCCAAGTCATTGAGATCTCAGTATTTTTGGTATTTCATTTTGTAAGAAACAAAAGAGCAGATACCCCAAATTACTAAATGATTATGACCGAAATTTAGAACTTTCACCCTATGACTAGAAGCTGAAGAGAAGGTTTGAATGTGACAGCTTCTTCAGTGTTGTTGTATCAGTGTAATTTCTGTGCTAGAATTAGAAAACTACAAGCTCTAGTTAAAAAGGAATAACAGTGAAATTTATAGCAACTAACATCTAAATTGTGATTTTATTTTATTAATTTGATTGTTTATTTCTGATGCATATGCAAGAGTTCCTGAATTCTTTCAGACCCCTGTGGTTTAATATAAATCTCAAAATATTAAAAGCATCTTGTAGAAAATTAGAAAACAGATGAAACACTTCGGGACTCAAGATAATTTTAGATATGCACATTTTAAAGCAACTTCAACACAATTACCCTCTGCTTGCTCTTAAAAAAAAACAACACAAAAACTTACCTCTTTAATTTGTTTTACTCTGTGACAACTGCTTTTATAGCTGGTTTGTAGAATACTCATTGGCTTGAAAAAGATTGGTCAACATAAAAGCTTGACACAATAGACTACTGATACTCTCAGAGGTCACATTTATCAGATATATTCAATATACCAAGAGATAAATTGCAATAAGTATAATTTTGATAATTCAGAAAACAGTGGATTATCGGATAATGTTTCACTACACCTTGTTCCATCCCCAAATCATGTGTTAGTCTGCATTTATAAATTCAAGGCTTTCAAGTTAATGACTGCAGGTGGCATGATTGTTTCAAAGGTATTATAAGGAACAGCCTCATTTGAAACTCTGAAACATTAGATATTTTATGCAAACAATGAAAGAATATCACATGTTTCATTTTCATGGGGTTTGTATTCTTTTAAATGTATAGGAAAGGATCTTGTTGAGCTTTCGAAATTACCACAACATTGAAAAGATGACCATGTTTTTTAACAGAGAATTTGGAGTCACGGATATCCAGCCTTATCTACTCTATGACTTTTGTCAACCTAAAAGCCTCAACATTCTCAAAAATGGGGCTAATACATATGCCTTATTCAGAGTTGTTATAAAATTTAGAGAAAATGTTGTTTTCAGTGCTTGGAAAAAATATATTTGTAGAGGATGCTATATCTGGCATTACTATAAACATCATTCAATATTTAAATTGAAAAATATTCAGTATTGTAAGTGCTTCAAAGTATAACATAGAAATAAAATTGTTTTTATTAAATGAATAATTTTGCAAATGAAATATGAGTTTTAGAAAGAAAAATTTGACAACCATGGAGTGGGATTTCTCAGTCAATGCAGGAAGTATAAATTTAACTTCATGAGAAAATTTCAAGTTATTTTCCAATTTGCTTCTTAACATTTTTTTCCTTCTCAATCAGCAGTGTATGAGTTCCAGTTGCTCCACATACATACCAAGACTTGGTTTCTTTTTTTACTTGATGTTTTCCTATTTTAAAATTTAAACTATTCTAAGAGGGATCTGTCTCTTATACACATCTAGATGTGTATAAGAGACAGATTTAAGATATGACTAAAAATCAGTAATAACAGTTTCACAGGTTGATACACACTAGTCTGATTTTTTTTTTTTTAAACTGTAATGCAGCAAGTTCACTATGCAACAGTCAGGTTCTAGATCTGGTGTCAGTAAAATTAACCTTATTTCGTGGTAGCATAAAATAAGGGAAAATAACATATAAAGAAATTAATTTATATAAAATTCTATAAAAGGTACAACACAAATGAAAATTTTTTTGTGTGAATACATTATGAAGATAAAATTAAGACAGCAAGTTTGTTTTTAAAATTTAAATAGATCTGGTGAGACAGGTGAATGCAGATAATGGAGGTAAGTCAGTCATGCAATAACTTATGAAATAAGTAATTTTTTTTTTTTGCATTGAGATGAGTACAGCACCACTCGTTGTGTTTTACTTCAAGGTATTTTCTGGTTCTAAGATGGTTTAGGGCTCAGAGCATAAGCAGAAAGCCAGATAACAGAGAATCTCAAGGAATTCACAAGTCTATGGGGAAAATTTTTCCATGGAAAGAAAGTTAAAATTTGAAGAGACAAGATCCAAAAGGAAAAATAGAAGTAATTTTAAGAATGTATACTGTTTTTACCCTCTAAGCATTGACCAATTTGTAAGCTGCATGAGGTGAGAGCCTAAAAATCCAAACAGAAATGGACAACTAAAAGTTAAAAACTTAAATAGGGCTTTTGACATTCTCATAGTGCAGGTAAAAGAAAAGTTAGAAGTTTGGGTCCAGGGCATCCAAATAGAAAATGCCTAGTTAGATATGCAGAGTCTAAGTTTTGACTTCAAAAGGGCTGAAACTCAGATATAAACCATCTTAGTCCTAAGCAGATCAGGGTGATCTACCCAACTTTTAATTCTTGTCAGAAAAAGTCAATCATCTCTGAAGGGAAATAATTTCATCTAGATTCATCTAGATTGTTCTAAAATAAACAATGTCTGACATTTAGTTTAAAAAATAAATAAGGGATTAATAAGGTAAAGAAAACAAAGATAATATTGATTATATCAATATATGAACTTAAAAATAAATAATACTAATATGGTCAAGAAATAATAGGCAAGAAGATGTGTATAAGAGACAGAATTATCACTCCTAGAGGAACCACACCAACAAAAGGACAGGGACAGGTATCAATTGTCCCTATATTCTGTGCACATTGCACAGGTATCTTAAAGAACCCCATGGTTATGCCTATCTCTACCATTAAAAAGGCAAAATTATCAGGATACTGCTTGCTGTGCCATAGTTGGAAATGATCTGTGTTTTAAATCTGGCAAATAAAAATTTTATTTCAATATGGATTCTTAACCATNTGAAAATTTTAGAACCAAAAATTAAAGATTGAACAAATAGACTTACTCCCTAAAGGATTAGTTACTAGAAATTTAGAAAATTAAGTTATATCTAGAAGAAAACACAGAAAAAATCTCAAAAATAAAGCAAAGTCTGTAAGAGTTATAGGATTCTGAGAAATTACATGGACACACATACATATAAATTCAAAAAAAGGAAAGAGAGAGTAAAGAGGCTTCATGTTCCAAAAAAGTAATGGAACTTTCAGTTTCAGTTTTTAGCATCTTGGGAGTTGTAATTTACAACTGCAAGAGAAGATTAAAAAAAATGAAAAACAGCATTTTCTTTCACCTATCAGAGACGCAAGAGCCTCGGGTTTGATCCCTGGGCTGAAAAGATTTCCCTGGAGAAGGAAATGGCAACCCACTCCAGTATTCTTGCCTGGAAAACTCCGTGGACAGAGGAACCTGGTG
The DNA here is from genome assembly GCA_006410635.1 of Cephalophus harveyi. Classification (NCBI taxonomy): domain Eukaryota; kingdom Metazoa; phylum Chordata; class Mammalia; order Artiodactyla; family Bovidae; genus Cephalophus; species Cephalophus harveyi. The sequence goes on from SJYT01032985.1 coordinate 396,647, forward strand.
GGCTATAGCCCATGGGGTTTCAAGACGTCCCAAACAGTTGGACGCAACTGAATATGCACATCAGATATTGAGATCACAAGGTATAGTGTCACCCCGAGATCTGGTGAGACGGGTGAATACAGAGAATCAGACCCAACATTAGATCAGCTTGCCTGGGATGAAAGCCACTGGAGACATAAACTATTAGGAACATTTAAATAATATCTTTGACCAGTTGCTGGAGGTAAGGGGCTTGTCTGGTGGCTCAGTGGTAAAGAATCCACCTGCAATACAGGGGATGCGAGTTCATTTCCTGGGTAGGGAAGACCCTGTGGAGAAGGAAATGGCAGCCCACTCCAGTGTTCTTGCCTAGGAAACCTTACAGACAGAGGAGCCTGGTGGATTACAGTTCATGGGTTTGCAAAAGAGTTGGACATAACTTAGCAACTAAACAACAACAACAAGAAAAAGTGTAGACCACTATGAGGGTGATAAAATCTTGGGACTGCAGTGTTATGGAGGCTCCAATATTTTTGTGGATTTACCTCCTGGAAATCCACTAGGTTCTCACAAGTGAAGGGCCAAGTAAAAAGTATTCCTATTTCTTGCAAAGAAATGGGATAGTTAACTATTTCCAAATATACCGAGAGCATCCTCCATAGCAAACAACCACTGAGACAGGGTTAGCAGCATATCCAACTTCAGAGAAGGGAAATTACTTGATTCCAGTCCCCTCAAGCCTTCCTTTATTACCTGAGGAGAAACCAAAACTGACAGATACCTGTAAAGATGAGATCCTAAGGACATAGGTCCACTAAAGAATTTAGATTTCATCATAGAATTTTGCAACATTTTCTCTTACACCTTAACATCATCAACTGTGCTTCAGTATAATACTGTGGATTACTGCTAAAATAGGAAAGACTAGAGATCTCTTCAAGAATATTAGAGATACCAAGGGAACATTTCATGCAAAGATGGGCTCAATAAAGGACAGAAGTGGTATGGCTTAACAGAAGCAGAAGATATTAAGAAGTGGTGACAAGAATGCACAGAGGAACTATACAAAGAGATCTTCATGACCCAGATAACCACGATGGTATGATCACTCACCTAGACCCAGACATCCTGGAATGTGAGGTCAAGTGGGCCTTAGGAAGCATCAATATCAACAAAGCTAGTGGAGATGATAGAATTCCAGTTGAGCTATTTCACATCCTAAGAGATGATGCTATAACAGTGCTGCACTCAATGTACCAGCAATTTTGGAAAACTCAGCAGTGGTCACAGAACTGGAAAAGATCAGTTTTCATTCCAGTCCCAAGAAAGGCAATCCAAATAATGCTCCAACTATTGCACAGTTGCACTCATCTCACACGCTAGCAAAGTAATGCTCAAAATTTTCCAAGCCAGGCTTCAACAGTATGTGAACCATGAACTTCCAGATGTTCAAGCTGGTTTTAGAAAAGGCAGAGGAACTAGAGATCAAATTGCCAACATCCGTTAGATTATCAAAAAAGCAAGAGAATTCCAGAAAAACATCTACTTCTGTTTTATTGACTATGCCAAAGCCTTCAACTGTGTGGATCACCACAAACTGTGGAAAATTCTTAAAGATATGGGAATGACCTGCCTCTTGAGAAATCTGTTTGCAGGTCAGGAAGCACAGGTAGAACTGGACATGGAACAACAGACTGGTTCCAAAAAAGGAAAGAAGTATGTCAAGGCTGTTTATTGTCACCTTACTTATTTAACTCATCTGCAGAGTACATCATGAGAAATGCTGGGCTGGAGTAAGCACAAGCTGGAATCAAGACTGCCAGGAGAAATATCAATAACCTCAGATATGCAGAAGACACCACCCTTATGGCAGAAAGTGAAAAAAAAACTAAAGAGCCTCTTGATGAAAGTGAAAGAGAAGACTGAAAAAGTTGGCTTAAAGCTCAACATTCAGAAAACGAAGATCATGGCATCTGGTCCCATCACTTCATGGCCATGAAGTGTTTCCCCAGATAGATGGGGAAACAGTTGAAACAGTGACAGACTTTATTTTGGGGGGCTCCAAAACCACTTCAGATCATGACTGCATCCATGAAATTAAAAGGCACTTACTCCTTGGAAGGAAAGTTATGACCAACCTAGACAGCATATTAAAAAGCAGAGACATTATGCTGCCAACTAAGGACCGTCTAATCAGGGCTATGGTTAGAAAGCTGAGCGCCAAAGATTTGGTGCTTTTGAATTTCAATGTTGGAGAAGACTCTGGAGAGTCCCTTGAACTGCAAGGAGATTCGATCAATCCATTCTAAAGAAATCAGTCCTGAATATTCTTTGGAAGGACTGATGCTGAAACTGAAACTCCAATACTTTGACCACTTGATGCGAATAACTGACTCATTTGAAAAGACCCTGGTGCTGGGAAGGATTGAAGGTGGGAGGAGAATGGGACGACAAGGGATGAGATGGTTGGATGACATCACTGACTCAATGGACATGAGTTTGAGTAAGCTCTGGGAGTTGGTGATGGGCAGGGAAGCCTGGCGTGTTGCATTCCATGGGGTCACAAAGAATAGGACACGACTGAGTGACTGAACTGAACTGAACTGATCCTAAAAGAGTTGAAGGGACCTACTCCATTTAAGGGGCTTCATAGGTAAGTGGTAGTGGTAAAGACCCTGCCTGCCATTATAGAAGACATAAGAGATGTGGGTTTGATCCCTGAGTTGGGAAGATTCTCCTGGAGGAGGGCATGGCAACCTACTCCAGTATTCTTCTTTGGAAAATCCCATGGACAGAGGAACCTGGCAGGTTATAGCCCATAGGGTTGCAAAGAATCAGACACGACTGAAGTGACTTAGAATCCATGCATCTATAGGAGATTTAAGGGAAAAGAAAAATAACTGGAGAGGATAGTGAAACCTCAGACAAGTACAGGTGGCAAATGTTAAACACAGCTCAACTGCTAGCCATATTAGCATAAAATCTCAATGCTAAAGGCCTATTTACCTCAGTTCTTAGTATGTAGTAGCCCAGGTTTCAATAACAAATTATAAGATGTCAAAAACAAAACAAAGCAAAAAAAAAAAGTCTTCTTGAGAGCAACATTTGGGTTGTTTCCAGTTTGGGGCAATTATAAAAGAATTGCTGTTCGTGAACAGATTTTTGCTTACAAGTTTTAATTATGTAGAGTAAATACCATGGAGTGGGATTTCTCAGTCAATGCAGGAAGTATAAATTTAACTTCATGAGAAAATTTCAAGTTATTTTCCAATTTGCTTCTTAACATTTTTTTCCTTCTCAATCAGCAGTGTATGAGTTCCAGTTGCTCCACATACATACCAAGACTTGGTTTCTTTTTTTACTTGATGTTTTCCTATTTTAAAATTTAAACTATTCTAAGAGGGATGTAGTAATATTTCATATAGTTTTAATTTGCATTTTGATATTTCCTAACAGTCTTGAATATTTTTTCATGTTTGTATTTGCTATTGATATATCCTCTTTGGTAAAATATTCATATCTGTTCACTGTTTTTTAAAGTGAGTTTTTATGTTTCTTGTTGTAGCATTTTGAGAGTTACACATACTTAATACAAGATTTTGTTGGATATTTATTTCTCTGTATGTTGTTGTCTTATTGGTATCTTTTCATTGTCTCAGTGTCTTCCACAGGGCAATATTTTCAATTTTTGTAAAGTCCAATTTATCAACTTTTTTAAGGAACATGGTTTTGGTGTCATGCTAAAAAGCTATTTGCCTAACTCCTAATAGTGAAGATTTTCTCCTGTTTTCTTCTAAAAGTTTTATAGATTCTTACTGTATATTTATATTTATAATCCATTTTGAGCTAATTTTTATATAAGAAATGAGATTTATATGTGGTTCATATTTTTTGCATCTGTATGTCCATTTTTCCAACACTATTGAAAAGGTGATAGCAAGTTTGTCAGGGACACTATCTGATTGCTGCTATTTTAATTGCATCTTCTTCTGCCCTTCTGGTTATTGATTATTATCCTCTCTGTCTCTCTCTCTCCTTGCCTCTGTCTCTCCATCTTTCTGTCTCTCTTTGTCTCACACACAAATTCATACACATTTATGATGTCTAAGAGAGGCTTTTGATAGATATAGACATTGAAGCCAGAAAGAAGAGAAAAGATAGCTAATTGGTGAGAACTGACTGGTAATCATTTATGAAATGGAAAAATTGAAAAGGAGAATTCAAGGGCATTAATGACTTGGAATTTGAATTCTATAACAGGTAAACATGGGACATATAAGCTTTGCTTATTTTTGTTCACGTAATAATGAATACGAAGTCCATATACTTATGCACATAAATAAGTATTCTTTTGTCTGTATACAGCTGGTAAAATGAACATTCATGCAATGTTTATGGCTATTTATACACGTGTCATGGGCTTCTCTGGTGGCTCAGATGGTAAAGAATCTGCCTGCCGTGCAGGAGAGCCAGGGTTCAATCCCTGGTTTGGAAAAATCTCCTAGAGAAAGGAATGGCTGCCTAGTCCAGTATTCTTACCTGGCGAGTTCTGTGGACAGAGAAGCCTGGCAGGCTAAAGTCCATGGGGTCGCAAAGTCAGAAACAACTGAGTGACTGACATACACATATAATATTGTTTGAGATCATTAGAATACACACACATAAATTTCCATATGCTTATCAAACAGTTGAAAGGTATTTTCAAACTATTTGAAAGGTATTTTTAAGGAGATTAATGTGTAAATCTTAAATTTCTATGAGGGAGCGTTATGAAACAAATATGTTGATAACGTAGCATGAGAGGTTCTTTAAACCTATGATGATTCCATGCTGTTGAAAATCAGGAGGGTTATTATGCACGTTTTGGCAAAGACATGGATATTGTACATGAATGAACAAAATGAAACTTGTTAGCTGAGAGTAGTTCAGGAAGACCAAGAATGTGGATGGCATCCTTCCTTTTCCCATAATTGTACTGCAAATTTGATTACAGTCTGTTACTGGCAGCCTCAGTGCAAGAGAAAGTTTTGGTCTCACTGTGGCTGACCTAACTATTTCAAGCCTGACTTCTTCCATTGATTTGCTGAGTTTGGTTTATTAGCATGGTTTCAGGCCGCTGTAAAAGATTTTATATCTGGGAAAAAATGGCATTGGAATATCTGTAGCATTTCATAGCCTAATCTTAACATTTGGAACAGTCTGAGTTTCAACATGGACCTCTTAAATAAATCCTGAGTATTTTTGGATACACTGGATCGAAGACTGATGAGTAAAGACACAGAATAACTTCTGTTTCATCTTTACATTATTAATATTAGAAGTTAAAATACCATTGTAATAAGGTAATTGCTACTTACAACACAGTCATTTTATAATGATCTGAGCTACATGTGTAAATGGTTATAAGCTTAGACTCTGGAGGCAGATTTAGCTGAAATATTCCTTTTTACAGGAAGTCATCTCTGGAAACCTTTGTCCCAGGGGGTCCTAGATCTTTCACAACCCATTTAACCTTGTAGTATAAATGCACATCTATCTGCGTCTCTTCCTGATAGAAGGGAAGACCTGAAGACAGAGAAGCAATGTCTTCTTTACTTTTATATTCAAATCAGTGAGAACAATGTGACTTGTGGTGGCTATTCAATAGATATTGTTAATGAATGAAAGGAGCAAGGGTGAGTGGATAAATAAATGGTGTGACATTAGCTAACATATTTATGATATTTTAAGAAATTCCATGTGATTGCAAGAGCTAGAGATTTTACCAGTGGTGCACAAAGATAACTTGTATTTCTTTTCCACTTTCATTTGTAAGGGATCTTGTCAAGCCAATAAGAACTTGGATTCTAGAAAATAGGTAATTTGATTTCCCCAAACATTTTTGTGAATGCCAACACAGTGGTTTGCAGCTCTGTAACCTATCATGCCAAGACATGGTGGCCTAAATAACTGCCACTTCACAATCATGTGGGTCAACATCTTGTGCTAGATACATCTGGCCTGTTCTGCTGCCCTCATCTGAATGAGTTACCTGGCAGCACAAATGAGGCTGCATGTTCTAAGGTGGATTCATATACAGTGTGGCAGTTGGGGCTGGCTATGGATTAGAGTACATGCTTTCAGTAGGTTAACTCCAGCTTATACACTAGCAACAGGAAGAATCTCCAGCAGCAAGAAAGGACAACTCCCACTGTGTGAGTCCTTGTCAGGTTTCTACTTGTGTCATGTTTGCTAATATCCTTTTGGCCAAAGGGAGTCCTAGGGCCAAGTCCAGAGTCAATGTCAGAGGGGTATGAACACAGCAAACTGTAATTCACAGTGGCGGCATTGCTGTATCTAACACATGCAGTACAGCATATTGGCAAATTGGACATCATAGACAGCAGTACAGCGCACAGTCTGGGGCTTCCCTGGTGGCTCAAATATTAAAGAATCTGCCCGCAGTGCAGGAGACCTGGGTTTGATCCCTGAGCCTGGGAGATCCCCTGGAGAGGGGATTGGCAACCCACTCTAGTATTCTTGCCTGGAGAATTCCATGGACAGAGGAGTCTAGTGGGCTATAGTCCTTGGGGTCACAAAGAGCTGGACACAACTGAGTGACTAACACTTTCAATTTCTTTCTTCACAGTGCACAGCCTAGACTCTATCTGACAGTGAAATCACGGCTCACTCACAATAGGTTCTATTCAGGAATAAAAGAGCCAAAAGACAAAGGTAAAAATCACCTTCCAATTATCCCCATGTACTGGATCAGGACTTTTGGCAAAGCTTACGAACTGTATTTTCCTCTAGGGATGTGGCAGGATACCTAACTGGAATACTTCTCAATTCAGCTAGATTTTTTAAAGTACTTATACAACATAACCTAATTATTAGGCAATCCCTGACTTATGTATATTTCATCTATTTGTTCATTACTTATGTGTAGTCAACCCAAGATGCATAACTGCTGGAACTCCTCTAAATGCATTCTCTCCCCTAAGGACTTATAGACATGCCAGGAAATCACTCTCTTCCCACTCTTCCCACATTTAGTTCAGGTAAACCCCAATAATTCTTCATATATCAGCTTTCTCCTGGGAAATCACCCACAAAACAAGGGCAGTGTCCTCTCTTATTAACATTTACAGCATCCACAGCCTTCCTTACAAAACCATTTCAGTAACACTTAGCTTAGTCAAGTCAATATCCATTCTCCTTCTATTTCAGACATGCTCCTTGAAAGCAAAACCTTGGTTTGCTCATATTATATAGCCAGTATCTAATTTAGGTGCTCAGTAAGTATTTCTGTACTGCATACATACATTAATAACTCATAGATATCATGGCTTTGTGAATGCACACTTTTAAATCTTTGTATCCTCAGAGCCTAACACAAGCAGTGCCTACCACAAGTGTTCAATAAATATTTATTAAGTTAATTTTAACTAACTATGGATTTGATGGGCTTTTCAATCTTGTATAATAACCTAACCACCACATCCAACATTGTTCCTAGAGGGAAAATATGTTCTGAGTTTTCAAAATCTCCAAGCAAATGAACTTTTGGAACTCAATCTGTTTGTCAGCTAGAGGACTGCCTGCTATGCAAAAATACATATGATAATTACTTGTCAAGTCAAATTTTCAGATGCTTCATTTTATGACTGAATAATCTACATCACTGTGAATTTCTTTCTCTACTGCTATTTGCTATGAAGGAAGAATCATATACATTTTAGATCATAAAGAGAGTTGAAGAAAGTATTAAGTAGAGATTGTGTAAAGGGAAAAACATCTTTACGATGTTATATAGAATAAGGTTATTTAAGAATACCTGGATTCTACATGCTAAGGGCATGGTTGATAACGGCCACACAAATGTGAAAAAGAATCTTTATTTTATAAAACTTAGATTTATGAACTTAGTTTAGCTTTAACTCTTGAGGCCATAATCTGCTGGAAAAGATAATTTATTGTGATACTATACTCTCAGGCTAATACAATGACTTTTTATCCAAATTCACTTATCACTATTAGTAATGATGTATCATAGTTTAGGATGTTTGGAATAAGTAAGTAGTCTTTCAAAAATTCTTCACTTTCTTTATTCTCTTGTTCTTCACTCATGACAGGAGTTGAACTCCTGAAATGGAAGAAAGGGGATTATGATTGTTCACCTATCAGAGAAGCAGCATTGTTGACAGAGTGTGAGCTCTCAGACCCAACTTTGGCTGCATATAGTTTGGCCACCAAGGTTACTAGGAGGGGTGATATGCCTTACCTGGCTTCCATGGCTAATGACTGTGGATCTTGATAGCTCAGATGGTAAAGAATCTGCCTGGAGTGCAGGAGACCTGGGTTCAATAGCTGGGTTGGGAAGATCCCTTGGAGAAGGAAATGACAACCCACTCCAGTATTCTTACTTGGAGAATCCTACACACAGAGGAGCCTGGAGGGCTACAATCCATGGGGTTGCAAACAGTCAGACATGACTGAATGACTAACACACACATAAATTCACTAAAAATTAAGTTTCTATATCCAGTAGCTGTTCTTTTCTCTTGTCTTCTCAGTATTGCCACTAATGATGTAGACCAGTAAACTTCTGGAAGATATTTATTCATCATGGCAAAGTATGAAAAAATATATATGCAAAATATTAGCTGTTCTCCTCTTCATATTTTAATCCAGTAGTAGCAATTCCTGTTTCATCATCTTTTGTAGAGTTTAGAATGGAAAGCAGGATTGCACGTTCACTGCTAATTTTTCCCTGACCCTCATTCTTTCTGGCGTTTATACTATCTTGTCTATATACAAACATTTGGGTTGCAGTCTTAGAAATTTGGGTTTCTATGTCTGTATTCACCCTGCTCATTAATTTCTAGTTTATCTAAGTGTACACTACAAAAATATACAATGAATACAAGATACATAAATAAAAGTGTAATAAAATAATATTAATGTTCAAGCTGGTTTTAGAAAAAGCAGAGGAACCAGAGATCAAATTGCCAACATCTGCTGGATCATCAAAAAAGCAAGAGAGTTTCAGAAAAACATGTATTTCTACTTTATTGACTATGCCAAAGCCTTTGACTGTGTGGATCACAACAAACTGTGGAAAATTCTTGAAGAGACGGGAATACCAGACCACTTGACCTGCCTCTTGAGAAACCTATATGCAGGTCAGGAAGCAACAGTTAGAACTGGACATGGAACAACAGACTGGTTCTAAACAGGAAAGGGAGTATGTCAAGGCTGTATATTGTCACCCTGCTTATTTAACTTATATGCAGAGTACATCATGAAAACGCTGGGCTGGAGGAAGCACAAGCTGGAATCAAGATTGCTGGGAGAAATATCAATCACCTCAGATATGCAGATGACACCACCCTTATGGCAGAAAGTGAAAAAAAAAAAAGCTAAAGAGCCTCTTGATGAAAGTGAAAGAGGGGAGTGAAAAAGTTGGCTTAAAGCTCAACATTCAGAAAATGAAGATCATGGCATCTGGTCCCATCACTTCATGGGAAATAGATGGGGAAACAGTGGAAACAGCATCAGACTTTATTTTGGGGGGCTCCAAAATCACTGCAAATGGTGATTGCAGCCATGAAATTAAAAGACGCTTACTCCTTGGAAGGAAATTTATGACCAACATAGACAGCATATTCAAAAGCAGAGACAATACTTTGTCAACAAAGGTCTAGTAAAGGCTATGATTTTTCCAGTAGTCGTGTATGGATGTTAGAGGTGGACTATAAAGAAAGCTGAGCGCTGAAGAATTGATGCTTTTGAACTGTGGTGTTGAAGATGTTGAGAGTCCCTTGGACTGCAAGGAGATCCAACCAGTCCATCCTAAAGGAGATCAGTCCTAGGTGTTCATTGAAAGGACTGATGCTGAAACTGAAACTCCAATACTTTGGCCACCTCATGTGAAGAGTTTACTCATTGGAAAAGACCTTGAGGCTAGGAGGGATTGGGGGCAGGAGGAGAAGCGGATGACAGAGGATGAGATGGCTCGATGGCATCCCTGACTTGATGGACATGAGTTTGGGTAAACTCTGGGAGTTGGTGATGGACATGTAGGCCTGGCATGCTGTGATTCATGGGGTCGCAAAGAGTCGGACACGACTGAGCAACTGAACTGAACTGAACTGAACTGAAGAAGGCTAATTTTAAATTTCTGAGGAATTGGTCTTGATTTAATTATTATTGTTAGAATTTCTGTAAAGAATGCCTGTGTTTGTGTGAAACCTTGAGATATAATACATATATTAAGTTCTATTATATTTGCATAAAGAGCTAACTGCTCTTTATTTATATATATATATATATATTTGTTAGTTTTTAAATGTTATATATTTATCTTAATTTAACTTTTGAAATTAGATTTATTACCATTTTATTTTGATCACTTCCAGTTTGCCTTGATTCATGGACCTAATATTACAGATTCCAATGCAATACTCAATCTGCCAGCAAATTTGGAAAACTCGGCAGTGGCCACAGGACTGGAAAAGGTCAGTTTTCATTCCAATTCCAAAGAAAGGCAATGCAAAAGAATGCTCCAATTACCACACAATTGCACTCATCTCACATGCTAGTAAAGTAATGCTCAAAATCCTCCAAGCCAGGCTTCAGCAATACGTGAACCGTGAACTCCCTGATGTTCAAGCTGGCTTTAGAAAAGGCAGAGGAACCAGAGATCAAATTGCCAACATCCGCTGGATCATGGAAAAAGCAAGAGAGTTCCAGAAAAACATCTACTTCTGCTTTATTGACTATGCCAAAGCCTTTGACTGTGTGGATCACAATAAACTGTGGAAAATTCTGAAAGAGATGGGAATACCAGACCACCTAACCTGCCTCTTGAGAAATCTGTATGCAGGTCAGGAAGCAACAGTTA
>SJYT01032985.1:412041-468998 GCA_006410635.1 Cephalophus harveyi
TGCGAAGAGCTGACTCATTGGAAAAGACTCTGATGCTGGGAGGGATTGGGGGCAGGAGGAGAAGGGGACGACCGAGGATGAGATGGCTGGATGGCATCACTGACTCGATGGATGTGAGTCTGAGTGAACTTCGAGAGATGGTGATGAACAGGGAGGCCTGGCGTGCTGCGATTCATGGGGTCGCAAAGAGTCGGACACGACTGAGCGACTGAACTGAACTGAACTGAATGCAATATTGCTCTTTACAGCATCAGAACTTGCTTCTATCACCAATCACATGCACAACTGGATGTTGTTTTTGCTTTGGCTCTGTCTCTTCATTCCTTCTGGAGTTATTTCTCCACTGATCTCTAGTAGCATATTGGGTACCTACCGACCTGGGGAGTTCATCTTTCAGTGTCCTATCTTTTTGCCTTTTCATACTGTTCATAGGGTTCTCAAGGCAAGAATACTGAAGTGGTTTGCCATTTCCTTCTCCAGTGGACCACATTTTGTCAGAATTCTCCACCATGACACGTCTGTCTTGGGTGGCCCTACATGGCATGTTTCATTGTTTCATTGAGTTAGACAAGGCTGTGGTGCATGGGATTAGATTGGCTAGTTTTTTGTAATTATGGTTTTCAGTCTGTCTGCCCTCTGATGATGAAGGTTAAGAGGCTAATGGAAGGTTACTGATCGGAGAGACTGACTGAGTTGGAAACTGGGTCTTTTCTGATGGGCAGGGTCTTGCTCAGTAAATCTTTAATTCAATTTTCTGTTGATGGGTGGAGCTGTGTTCCCTCCCAAATATTTATGTGGGGCCAAACTATGGTGGGCTTCCCTGGTGGCTCAGATGGTAAAGCATCTGCCTAAAATGCAGGAGACCTGGGTTCAATCCCTGGGTTGAGAAGATCTCCTGGAGAAAGAAATGGCAACCCACTCCAATATTCTTGCCTGGAAAATCCCATAGACAGAAGAGCCTGGTAGGCTACAGTCCATGGGGTCACAAAGAGTTGGACACGACTGAGCGACTTCACTGAGTACTCACTTTTCACTTAAACTGAAGAGGAACTAAAAAGCCTCTTGTAGAAAGTGAAAGAGGAGAGTGAAAAAGTTGGCTTAAAGCTCAACATTCAGAAAACTAAGATCATGGCATCTGGTCCCATCACTTCATGGGATATAGATGGGGAAACAGTGGAAACAGCGTCAGACTTTATTTTTTTGGGCTCCAAAATCACTGCAGATGGTGACTACAGCCATGAAATTAAAAGACGCTTACTCCTTGAAAGGAAAGTTGTGACCAACGTAGACAGCATATTCAAAAGCAGAGACATTATTTTGCCAACAAAGGTCCATCTAGTCAAGTCTATGGTTTTCCAGTGGTCACATATGGATGTGAGAGTTGGACTGTGAAGAAAGCTGAGTGCCGAAGAATTGATGCTTTTGAACTGTGTTGTTGGAGAAGACTCTTGAGAGTCCCTTGGACTGCAAGGAGTTCCAACCAGTCCATTCGAAAGGAGATCAGTCCTGGGTGTTCATTGGAAGGACTGATGCTGAGGCTGAAACTCCAGTACTTTGGCCACCTCATGCAAAGAGTTGACTCATTGTAAAAGACCCTGATTCTGGGAGAGATTGGGGGCAGGAGGAGAAGGGAACGACAGAGGATGAAATGGCTGGCTGGCATCACCAACTCGACGGACATGAGTCTGAGTAAACTCTGGGAGTTGGTGATGGACAGGGAGGCCTGGCGTGCTGGGATTCATAGGGTCGTGAAGAGTCAGACACGACTGAGCAACTGAACTGAACTGAACGGATGAGGGAGGTAATGAAGATAATGGTGACCTCCTTCAGAAGATCCCATCATGTACTGCTACACTCAGTGCTCCCAACCCTGCAGCAGGCCACCACCAACCCATGCCTCTGCTGGAGACTCCTGGACACTCACAGGCAAGTCTGCGTCAGTCTCTTGTGGCGTCACTGGTCCTTTCTCCTGGGTCCTGGTGCACAAGGTTCTGTTTGTGCCCTCCAAGAGTCTATTTCCCAGTCCTATGTAAGTTCTGGCAGTTCTATGGTGGGGTTAATGGTGACCTCCTCCTAGAGCTTATGCCATACCAAGGCTGCTGCACCCAGAGCTCCTGTCCCTGTGGCAGTGCACTGCTGACTCATATCTCCACAGGAGACACTCAAACACAGTTCTGTCTTAGTCTCTGTGGTGTCCCTGGGTCCTGGTGCCCACGAAGTTTGTTTGAGCCCTCTGATCATTTCTGGTGGAAATAGGGTTTGATTCTAAACGTGAATTCGCCCCCCTACCATCTTACGGGGGCTTCTTTGCCTTTGGATGTGGGTTATCTGCTCAAGCCACTCCAGTGCCTACCATCTTACTGGGGTTTCTCTGACCTTGGACCTGGGATATCTCCTCATGGCCACACAGCCACTCCAGCACTGATGAATGTCAGGATCAAATAAGATTTTAGTATTTAACAGGAGATGGCAAGAGTGAACGTTGACATTTTAGGAATCAGTGAACTAAAATGGACTGGAATGGGTGAATTTAACTCAGATGACTAATATATCTACTACTGTGGACAGGAATCCTTTAGAAGAAATGGAGTAGCCATCATAGTCAAACAAAAAAGGCTGAAATGCAGTACTTGGACGCAATCTCAAAAACAACAGAATGATTTCTGTTCATTTCCAAGGCAAACCATTCAATATCACGGTAATCCAAGTCTATGCCCCGACTAGTAACTCTGAAGAAGCTGAAGTTGAATGGTTATATGAAGACCTACAAGACCTCCTAGAACTAACACCCCCAAAAGATGTCCTTTTCATTGTAGGGAACTGCAATGCAAAAGTAGGAAGTCAAGAAAAACCTGGAGTAACAGGCAAATTTGGCCTTAGAGTACAGAATGGAACAGAGCAAATCTAACAGAGTTTGGCCAAGAGAATGCACTGGTCATTGCAAACACCCTCTTCCAAAAAAAACAAGAGAAGACTCTATACATGGACATCACCAGATGGTCAACACTAAAATAAGATTGATTATATTATTTGCAGCCAAAGATAGAGAAGCTGTATACAGTCAGCAAAAACAAAACCGGGAGCTAACCATGGCTCATATCATGAACTCCTTATTGCCAAATTCAGTCTTAAATTGAAGAAAGTAGGGAAAACCACTAGACCATTCAGATATGACCTAAATCAAATCCCTTACAATTATACAGTGGAAGTGAGAAATAGATTTAAGAGACTAGATCTGATAGACAGAGTGCCTGATGAATTATGGACAGAGGTTCATGACGTGGTACAGGAGACAGGATCAAGACCATTCCCCAAGAAAAAGAAATGCAAAAAAGCAAAATGGATGTCTGAGGAGGCCTTACAAGTAGCTGTGAAAAGAAGAGAAGCAAAAAGCAAAGGAGAAAAGGAAAGATATACCCATTTGAATGCAGAGTTCCAAAGAACAGCAAGAAGAGATAAGAAAGCCTTCCTCACTGATCAATGCAAAGAAATAGAGGAAAACAATAGAATGGGAAAGACTAGAGATCTCTTCAAGAAAATTAGAGATACCAAGGACACATTTCATGCAAAGATGGGCTCAATAAAGGACATAAATGCTGTGGACCTAAGAAAAGCAGAAGATATTAAGAGGTGGCAAGAATACACAGAGGAACTATACAAAAAAAGCATCTTCACAACCCAGATAGTCACAGTGGTGTAATTACTCACCTAGAGCCAGACATCCTGGAATGTGAAGTCAAGTGGGCCTTAGGAAGCATGACTATGAACAAGGCTTGTGGAGGTGATGGAATTCCAGTTGAGCTAATTCAAATCCTAAAAGATGATGCTGTGAAAGTGCTGCACTCAATATGCCAGCAAATTTGGAAAACTCAGCAATGCCCACAGGACTGGAAAAGTCAGTTTTCATTCCAATCCCAAAGAAAGGAAATGCCAAAGAATGCTCAAACTATCACAAAATTGCACTCATCTCACATCGTAGTAAAGTAATGCTCAAAATTCTCCAAGCCAGGCTTCAACAGTATGTGAACTGTGAACTTCCAGATGTTCAAGCTGGTTTTAGTAAAGCAGTGGATCCAGAGATCAAATTGCCAAAATCCACTGAATCATCAAAAAAGCAAGAGAGTTCCAGAGAAACATTAATTCTGTTTTATTGACTATACCAAAGCCTTTGACTGTGTGGAACACCACAAACTGGAAAATTCTTAAAGAAACGGGAATACCATACCACCTGACCTGCTTCTTGAGAAATCTGTATGCAGGTCATAAAGCAACAGTTAGAACTGGACATGAAACAACAGACTGGTTCCAAATAGGAAAAAGAGTACGTCAAGACCGTATTTTGTCACAGAGCTTATTTAACTTATATGCAGAGTACATCATGAGAAACACTAGGCTGGAGTAAGCACTAGCTGCAATCATGATTGCCAGGAGAAATATCAATAACCTCATATATGCAGATGGCACCACCCTTATTGCAGAATGCAAGGAAGAACTAAAGAGCCTCTTGATGAAAGTGAAAGAAGAGAGCAAAAAAGTTGGCTTAAAGCTCTGCATTCAGAATACTACGATCATGGCATCTGGTCTCATCACTTAATGACAAATAGATGGAGAAACAGTGGAAACAGTGAGAGACTATTTTTGGGGGACTCCAAAATCACTATAGATGGTGACTGCAGTCATGAAATTAAAAGACACTTACTCCTTGGAGGAAAAGTTATGACCAACCTAGACAACATATTAAAAAACAGAGACATTACTTTGCCAACAAAGGTCTGTCTAGTCAAGGCTGTTGTTTTTCCAGTGGTCATGTATGGATGTGAGAGTTGGACTATAAAGAAAGCTGAGTGCCAAAGAACTGATGGCTTTGGACTTTGATGTTGGAGAAGACTATTAAGGTTCCCTTGAACTGCAAGGCAATCAGACCAGTCCATCCTAAAGGAAATCAGTCCGGAATATTCATTGGAAGTTCTGATGTTGAAAGTTGAAAGTTCTGAAGCTGAAACTCCAATACTTTGGCCACCTGATGTGAAGAGCTGACTCATTTGAAATGACTCTGATGCTGAGAAAGATTGCAGGCAGGCCGAGAAGGGTACGACAGACGATGGCATCACCGACTCAATAGACATGGGTTTGGGTAAACTCCAGGAGTTGGTGATGGACAGTGAGGACTGGCGTGCTGCAGGGCATGGGGTCGCAAAGAGTTGGACACAACTGAGCAACTGAAATGACCGACCTACTAACCATTTATTTTGTATTTTATCTTCAGTTCAGTTCAGTTCAGTCGCTCAGTCGTGTCCGACTCTTTGCGACCCCATGAATCGCAGNTGCAGGCACTGGGGCCAAGCCCTGGAGATACACTGGGTAAGGAGAAAGTGGACTGGCTTGATGGAGTTTTTAATACGAGCTGGGTACAGCCGACCTGAGGCAGTGGCCACAACGATAAATGTTAAACTAGACTTGTGGTAGGTGCTGTGCAGTAGGGGAACTTGGTGACTGCCCACGAAAGGCCGGCAGGACTTTCTTGAAGGAGTGCGTGAGGATGGCAGGACACCTCAGTGGCTTTCTCGAGCAGCACTTGGCAGCTTGGATCCAGGCACAAGAAAGCAAGTAGTTGGCTTACCGTTGGACTGGGGGTTGGCAGAAGGTTAGGTGGGCTAGGTCCCTGTCTCTTATACACATCTTCCTGTGGCCACTGCTGAGTTTTCCAAATTTGCTGGCAGATTGAGTGCAGCACTTTCACAGCATCATCTTTCAGGATTTGAAACAGCTCAACTGGAATTCCATCACCTCCACTAGCTTTGTTCGTAGTGATGCTTTCTAAAGCCCACTTGACTTCACATTCCAAGATGTCTGGCTCTAGATTAGTGATCACATCATCATGATTATCTGGGTCGTGAAGATCTTTTTTGTACAGTTCTTCTGTGTATTCTTGCCACCTCTTCTTAATATCTTCTGCTTCTGTTAGGTCCATACCATTTCTGTCCTTTATCGAGCCCATCCTTGCATGCAATGTTCCCTTGGTATCTCTAATTTTCTTGAAGAGATCTCTAGTCTTTCCCATTCTGTTGTTTTCCTCTATTTCTTTACATTGATCACTGAAGAAGGCTTTCTTATCTCTTCTTGCTATTCTTACAGAACATAAATTTTAGTTATATTCTAAACTTGCTTTTTGTTAAATTATAGCCCCAGAATTATATATCAAGAGATGAGCAACACGTTTGCTGAAGCTTTACATATTGAACTGTGCAGATGGTATAAGATCACTAATAATGTAAGTGAAAGTGAAAATGAAGTCGCTCAGTCATGTCCGACTCTTTGTGATCCCATGGACTGTAGTCTACCAGGCTTCTCTGTCCATGGGATTTTCCAGGCAAGAGTACTGGAGTGGGTTGCCATATCCTTCACCAGGGGACCTTCCTGACCCAGGAATCAAACCCAGGTCTCCCGCATTGCAAGCAGACGCTTCACCCTTTGAGCTAAAACCGCATGTAATAAGTAGTAAAATTGTCATTATAAGTAGGTATCATTGATTTGAGATGGAAAATGTATTAATGGCTGTTAAATGAGGTATAGTATAAAAAGAGTTTTCTTATGAAAGCCTGTTTAAATGATATAAAGGGATAAATATGACAACAACATCATAGTCATGGGCCTCTGATTTATAAGGCTTTTATTTTTATAAGATAACTTTGCTCAACAGCAGATCTGTTTCTTAGAATTTTCCTTTGTGGGTAGAAAAAATAACTTGTTAGTAAATAAACAATAGAGGATATTCAACAAGCAACTGAAGGATTGGAGCTGCCATTTTCCAAGCAAAAATCTCCATTTTATTTTCAAGATGTATCACTGTATACTGAGAGTACAGGAATAATTCCTGCTTTGAGTTTGAATATTTTAGGAAATGCACTTAAAAACTACTTTTCAGTTTAGTAGTTTCTGGTATTGATAGAGCTGCTTGTGTAGATTTATGGTTGTACTATATTTATAAAATTATTTTAATTTTAGAGTTTAAAATTGTTGTTGTTGTCGCTAAGTTGTGTCTGACTCTTTTGTGATTCCATGGACTGTAGCCCACCAGGCTCCTCTGTCCATGGGATTTCCCAGGTAAGAATACTGCAGTGCGTTCCCACTTTGTTCTTCAGGGGATCTTACCAATGCAGGAATCAATCTGTCTCTCCAGGATTTTCAGGCAGATTCTTTATCAGTGAGCCACCAAGGAAACCCTTAAAATGGTTGTAGTTGTTGTTCAGTCGCTAGTCATGTCTGAGTCTTTGGGACTCCATGGACTGCAGCACGCCAGGCTCTTTTCTCCTACAGTCTCCCAGAGTTTGCTCAAATTTCTGTCCGTTGAGTCAGTGATACTATCTAACCAGCTCATCCTCTGGTTCTCCATTTTCCCTTTGCCTTCAGTCTTTCCCAGCATCAGGGTCTTTTCCATTGAATCATCTCTTCCCATTTGGAGGCCAGATTATTGGAGCTTCCACTTTAGCATCAGTCCTTCCAATAAATATTCAGGGTTGATTTTCTTTAGGACTGACTGGTTTGGTTTCCTTTCAGTCCAAGGGACTTTCAAGTGTTTTCTCCAGCACCACAATATGAAAGCATCAATTTGTCAGTGCTCAGCCTTCTTTGTGATCCCAACTGTCACATCCATACAGGACTATTGGAAAAACCATAGCTTTAACTGTATGGACCTTTGTCGGCAAAGTGATGTTTCTGCTTTTTAATACACCATCTTGGTTTCTCATAGCTTTACTTCCAAGGAGAAAGCGTCTTTAAATTTCATGGCTGCAGTCACTGTCCGCAGTGATTTTGGAACCCAAGAAAATAAAGTCTGTCACTGCTTCACTTTTCCCCCTTATATTGCCATGAAGAGATGGGTCGGGATTCCATGACCCTAGTATTTTGAATATTGAGTTTAAAGTCAACTTTTTCACTTTCCTCTTTTACCCTAATCAAGAGGCTCTTTAGTTCCTATTCACTCTCTGCCATTAGAATAGCATCATCTGCATATCTGAGGTTATTGATACTTCTCCCAGCAATCTTGATTCCAGATTGTGATTCATCCAGCCTGGCATTTTGCATAATGTACTCTGCATATACGTTAAATAAACAGGGTGACAATATGCAGCCTTGCCATACTCCTTTCCCAATTTTGAAGCAGTCCATTTTTCTATGTCTGGTTCCAACTGTTGCTTCTTGACTTGCATGCAGTTTTCTCAGGAGGCAGGTGAAGTGATCTGGTACTCCTATATCTTTAAGAATTTTCCACAGCTTGTTGTGATACACCCAGTTAAAAGCTTTAGTATAATCAACGAAGCAGAAGTAGATGTTTTTCTGGAATTCCCTTGGTTTCTCCATGATCCAAGGAATGTTGGCAATTTGATCTCTGGTTTGTCTGCCTTTTCTAAACCCAGCTTGAACATCTGGAAGTTCTTGGCACTGCTGAAAGATAGCTTAAAGGATTTTGAGTATAACCTTTCTAGCATGTGAAATGAGCACAATTGTATGGTAGTTTGAACATTCCATGGCATTGCCTTTCTTTGGGATTGGAATGAAAACACTTTTTCCAATCTTGTGGGCACTGCTGAGTTTTCCAAATTTTCTGACATAATCAGTGGAGCACTTTAACAGCATCATCTAAATAGCTCAGCTGGAATTTCATCTCCTCCACTAGCTTTGTTTGTAGCAGTGCATCTTAGGCCCACTTGACTTTACAGTCCAGGATGTCTAGCTGTAGGTGAGTATCCATACCATTGTGTTTATCCAGGTCATTAAGACCTTTTTGTATCGTTCTTCTATGTATTCTTGCCACCTCTTCCTAATCTCTTCTGCTCCTGTTAGGTCCTTACTGTTTCATCCTTTATCTTGTCCATCCTGCATGAAGTGTTCCCTTGATATATTCAGTTTTCTTGAAGAGATCTGTAGTTATCCCCTTTCTATTGTTTTCCTTTACTTCTTTGTATTGTTCACTTAAGAAGGCCTTCTTATCTCTCCTTGCTATTCTTTGGAACTCTGCATTCAGTTGGGCATATCTTTCCTTTTCTCCTTTGCCTTTCACTTCTCTTTTCTCAACTATTTGTAAAGCCTCCTCAGACATCCACTTTTCCTTCTTGCATTTCTTTTTCTTGGGGGTGTTTTTGACCACCACATCCTGTACAATGTTAGGAACCTCTGTCCATAATTCTTCAGGCACTGTGTCTACCAGATCTAATCCCTTCAAACTAGTAGTCACTTCCAGTGTATAATCATAAGGGGTTTTATTTGGGTCATACCTGAATGGCCTTGTGGTTTTTCCCCACTTTCTTCAATTAAAGTCTGAATTTTGCAATAAAACGTTCATTATCTGAGCCACAGTTACCTCCAGGTCTTGTTTTCCTGATTTTATAAGGGTTCTCCATCTTTGGCTCCAAAGAACATTGTCTGTCTGAATTGATTTGTGTATTTAACATTTGGTGATCTCCATGGTGGAGTCCTTTCTTGGGTTGTTTGCTATGATCAGCATGTTGTCTTGACAAAACTTTTGCTAGCCTTTGCCCTGCTTTTTTAGTCCAAGGCCAAACATGCCTATTACTCTGGGTATCTCTCGATTTCCTACTCTGCATTCCAATCCTCTATGATGAAAAGAATATCTCTTTTTTGGTGTTAGTTATAAGAGATGGTTTAGGTCTTCATAGTATTGGTGAACACCAGCTTTTTTGGCATCAGTATTTTGGGCATAGATTTGATTACTCTGATGTTGAATGGTTTGTCTTGGAAACGAAGCGAGATCATTCTGTTGTTTTAAAGGTTGCACCAAAGTACTGCATTTCAGACTCTTTTGTTGACTGTGAGGGCTACTGCATTTCTTCTAAGGGATTCTTGCCCATATTAGTAGATATAATGGTCATCTGAATTACATTCGTCCATTCCCATCCATTTTAGTTCACTGATTTCAAAGATGTCAGTGTTCAATCTTGCCATCTCCTGCTTGACCATGTCCAATTTACCTTAAGAAATATTGCCCTTAAAATTTCAGAATGCTATTATTTAACATAAATTGAACCAAAGCAATTTAAAACTACTTAACTTCTTCAACAGGATATTTCCTACATTGCTTCCTTCTAAAATGCTTTGTCCTTTGTTCTTACTACTATTATTATTTGGATTGTTATGTTTAGCCAAGGTTTTTATGATTTTGTTGCTTTTATTTTTACTTGATAAGTTTACTGTCAGTCTTTATTTTGATAGTTAAAATATGCTGTCATAAAGTATGTGTGTGCTAAGCCCCTTCAGGCCTGTCTGACTTTGTGACCCTATGGACTGTAGCCCACCAGGCTCCTCTGTCCCTGGGATTCTCCAGGCAAGAATACTGGAGGGGGTTACTATGGCCTCCTTCGCAAGGGTATCCTCCTGACTCAGGAAACCCATGCCTTTTTTATCTCCTGGATTGGCAGTTGGGTTCTTTACCACTAGCGCCACCTGGGAAGCCACAACATGAAGTATATACTCCCTTTCAGTTCAGTTCAGTTCAGTTTCTCAGTCGTGTCCAACTCTTTGTGACCCCATGGACCGCAGCATGCCAGGCTTCCCTGTCCATCACCAACTCCTGGATCTTGCTCAAACTCACGTCCATTGAGCCGGTGATTGTCATCCAAACATCTCAACCTCTGTTGTCCCCTTCTCCTCCTGCCTTCAGTCTTTCCAGCATCAGGGTCTTTTCTCCTATAAATACCTACATTTCAAAAGATCTTAGAACACAAATCTTTAGAGCTAGGGGTAGAAAAGACTCAACTTCCTCAACTCACCATCTGTTTCACTTCTTCAAAAGCAAATTTCCTTAATGTAAGAATACTCTTTAAACTAAATAGGAAAATGTTTTCCATTTTTTTCTAACCAAAGCAAGCCCCATCCTCTTCCTTTTCCATATGTATTACTTTCTGTTTAATCACACAGGCATTAATACTCCTCAGGAAATATACAGTTGACCCTGAACAACACAAGCTTGTACTGCACAGGTCCAATTTTACATGGATTTTTTTTTCTTTTCAATAAATGTGTACTATACTACCACACAATCCACAGTTAGTTAAATTGCAGAACTGCAGATTTAGAAGGCTGACTGTCAAATTATATATTGATTTTTGACAATGTAGAGGTCAGCATTCAAAACTTCTGCGTTGTTCAAGGGCCAAGTGTACAGAGAAGCTTTATGGGGAATTCCCTTGCAGTCCAGTGATTAGGATTTGGTACTTTCTCTGTAAGGCTGGGATTTAATCTATGGTCAGAAAACTAAGAGCCCTCCACAAGCCATGCAGCAAGGCCAAAAACAAACAAACAAAAACTATGAAACAACAACAAACCACAAGTGTATTCAGGTTATTCTGAAAGCAAATAAGATCATTTCAATAAATAAATGAATTTGATAACAAAATTATCTCATCCAAATCATGCTGAACTTAAACTGCTACCTTTATTTTTAAATTAATTTATTTATTTTAATTGGAGACTAATTGCTTTACAATACTGTAGTGGTTTTTGCTATATATTGACATGAATCATCATCCTGAAACCTCCTCCCACCTCCCTCCCCATCCTATTCCTCAGTGCACCAGCCCTGAGCACCCTGTCTCATGAATTGAACCTGGACTGGTCATCTATTTCACATATGGTAATATACATATTTCAATGCTACTCTCTCAAATCATCCCACCCTTGCCTCCTAAAAAATGTTTTATCCTGGAGAAATCAGTTGTAGAATTCCAAGCAAAATATAACTCAGAAAATATGTGTATTTTGGAGGGAATGATAACAAAAGTACCCAAGTAAACTTTTGAAAACACATATTAAACAAATCTAATGGAAATATATTGAGGCAAGTAAAAAATTACAGATTTAGAGTAGTAAAAACCTTAAATCTACAAACACAGGCAAGAAAACATTTACACCATGCTGTGTAAAAAGTACAAGTGTAACCATGAACTATGACTTAATGTAAATGGATAAGAAATATACTATGGGTATTGTTCCCCCAGCATAGCTGCTGCTAACCCAGCTGACTTATAGCTTGGAAGGCAATAGTTTTGATCAGGATTTTCCCTAAGCAACAACCTATCATTTTAATGTGTCTGGATAGCTTTTGCTATCCAGATTTTGTATATTACAAAATCATTTGAAAATATATGTTGAGCCTTATGGTTTTTACAGTAGCAAAATATCAAGTACTTTTAAATAAGGAAGAGAAACAGTTATTTATTTTTAGCTTATTGTTTTAATTGTCAGTAACTGCAGCATCAGGGTTCATTAAACAATAGCTGGTTTTCTACAAATTCAGAGAAAATACTTTGAAGTTTCTGTAATCCTGTTTTGTTATACTGCATATTGGCTTCTACAAATAACTTAAAGATACGAGCTAAAAAAAAAAATAAAAATCTAAGATAATGGTAAATAAAGCAATTTGTTTCACAGTTCACTTAGATGGTGGAAATTTATACCAGAATGCATTCTAGAAACTCATCAAAAATATGCATAACTGAGGTTGGTAATTTCATTGTGGCATATTTTCATTTTAATAGATTTTTATTAAATTCATAAAAGTTAATGGACTAGGGATTAAGTCATTATGAACTCTTTCCCAATTGTCTGTTATTAATAGCATCACAGTAGTGATGCCATTGTTAAATACTTTCATTCTAAATGTCTTCCTTCAGTCAATCATGATTTTTCAGCTCAGAGTTCCTACTCCAACAATTCTTCCAGATAATTGTGTTTCTTGTTTTCAGTCCCCAAGTTTTTAGAAATCTCAAAGCTTTGATGTTCATATTCTATAATATATTTAAAGTATGCAGTGTAAATAATGCAAATATTGAAAGTATATGTCCTTATGGATTAGAATGATATTATTGGCCATACAGTAAGATTACTGACACACAGAATTAAGGGGAGCAAAAATGATCTCTTCTTTAAATGAGAACCTAAGCTAATTCTATTCATGGATCTGTTTTGTTTAGGCTCTCTTATTTACAAGTCAATAAACTAAAAATTGAAATTTAGTTTAAGATAAAAATTAGGTTTGTATTCAAGATGTTCTCCAGTTTTCACTTTATTAGTCATCCACAGTCACCTCACCATTATTTCTGTCTACAACATGTTCTGGGACACATATAGGTTGTTGATAGAATTTTTATTCTAGTTAAGCATCTTCTTTATTTGGTAGCTCATCTGTTTAGGTCCAATTTGCCAGTGATTGAATTGGATAAATTAACTCCAACCATTATGACTCCTAGATTTTTATTTTGATCCTTACTCTTGTGGAGATAATGCTTTCCTTTTTGAAAGCTTTAATTGAAATGACATGTGTCCAGGAGAAAGTTCATTATTTTAAAGTGCTTTGTGGTTGGGTTATGTACACCATCACTGCTATTTATGTCTAAACTACTGCACTTATTTGTCCATGAATAGAATTTTATACTGAGTTTTACAGGACTAACTACTTTAATGGTTTAAATACAACTAACCATATATGTATTTGTAAAGTAAAATTGGATATAAGTGCTGTGACTCTAGAAGGCACACATTTGGAAACCTAATATAGTTTGTTGGGAGACCTGATTTGGATGCCCACATATAATTTTCTTCCACTCCAAAAACTCAAAGAACAAGCCCTGATGCAACATACTTACTTCTCAGTTTTGAGAGTTCAAGTCCTCTTAGTAAGATGAACTTTGTCCTTCTGGGCAGGGACATTATAATAGCATCTTTCATTATAGAAGCACATAACCCTTTGTGGCATATCATTCATCAAATAGTAAAATAAGAACCCCATTTGTGGTATAATCTTAACTGTGCATATAGAGCTTTTGTATTAGTCTACAGTACATCTTGAAGCTAAATTTGATTACTATTCCTCTAGCGATATGTTTAAACAAGTTGAATTATGTAAAGTTGTGCTTATGGCTTAAATGGCACTCTTCTGTGTAATATAAATAAAGTAACCACTGTAGTGTACAACTATATGCAAGTAAAAAAGAATAGCATCAGATTATTTGGTACCCAAAGGTTTAATGTATCTTTTTCTGGGAAATCCCTGATGCATTTAAAAATTCTTCATTGTCATATTAATAAGTATTATCTAAACCAAGCTTGCAGAGTTTAAACTGAGAAAAAGGACATGCACTTTTGTCCAAATATAGTTCAAATTTCTTTATGCCTTGACTTTTAAAGAAACATTTTAGACGGGAGAAAAAATTAGTAGTATAAATGTTTGCTACATATAAAATGCATAAGGAACTCATTATGCTGAAAAGGTAGTTGATTAAAACATAGTAATAGTAGTTTACTCACTAAGTCATGTCTGACTCTTGCAACCCCATTAACTATAGCCTGCCAGGCTCCTCTGTCCATGGAATTCTCCAGGCAAGAATACTGGAGTGGGTTTCCATTTCCTTCTCCAAGTCATCTTCCTGACGCAGGGATCGAACCCAGGTCTCCTGCATTGTAGGCAGATTCTTTACCAACTGAGCTGAAAAGAAAGCCCAATTGGCTGGTGCACTGGGATGACCCAGAGGGATGGTATGGGGAAGGAGGAGGGAGGGGGTTTCAGGATGGGGAACACGTGTATACCTGTGGCAGATTCATGTTGATGTATGGCAAAAACAATACAATATTGTAAAGTAATTAACCTCCAATTAAAATAAATAAATTTATATTAAAAAAACATAAATAGGTTTTAAAAAGAATGTATGCAGGTTCACAGATAATAGATAAATGAAGGCTTCTTAACAGAAAGTTAGGGATATTGAGTGTGATCAGATTATATGTACAAACTATGTCCTTCTATGGTCTGTCCCTAAAAAATCTATTCTGGACCAATCAGTTCTAACATTTTATACCTTTTCTTTATTTTTTTCCATAAAAAGGGCCATTCAAAAATGATTGTTACACATCAACTTATAAAATTGAAATTAAAATTATGGAAATCAGAAACAAAATTCTTTGGTTTTATGCATTTTGTTACTTATATTAGGAAATCAGAAAACTTTTCTAAATAACTAAGGCTAAAAAACTGACAGATTACACAGTAATATTGGAAAATATCCACAATCATAATATGACATTTTAATACACATGCATCAGTAGCTTTAGAAGAAACTGTCAGACAGTTTAAGAAAATTCATTTTCATATATCAAGAATATATTCTATAAGGTAGAAATTAAACTAGCATATCTAATGCATAACTAGCATGTCTTTTGCAAAAATTCAAAATTTGTGTTATAAAACTTTCCCAATATCAGTAACATTAGAGGCAGTAGGTCAGACCCCGAAATGTTAAATCTATTTAGAAACTTTAAGGGCTTCTCTGTTGGCTCAGATGGTAAAGAATCCACCTGCAATGCAGGAGACCTGGGTTCGATCCCTGGGTTGGGAGGATCCCCTGGAGGAGGGCATGGCAACCCACTCTGGTATTCTGGCCTGGAGAATTCCTATGGACAAAGGAGCCTAGCAGGCTATAGTCTATGGAGTTGCAGAGAGTTGGACATGACTCATCAACTAAGCACAGCACAGCAACTTTAAACATTTGTCACAGTAGCTTACAGGTTAAAGAGAAGCATGTTGTCAAATGATCATGGTGGCGGTGGTTTAGTCGCTAAGTCGTGTCCAACTCTTGCGACACTATGGACTATAACCAGCTAGGTTCCTCTATCCACTTGATTCTCCAGGCAAGAATACTGGAGTGGGTTGCCACTTCTTTCTCCAGGGAATCTTCCTGACCCAGGAATAGAACCTGGGTCTCCTGCATTGCAGGCAGATTCTTTAGTGACTAAACTGCAAGGGAAGCCCCTCATGATCTTAATCACATTTATTTATAAAAAGCATTTTTGCAGATACATGGTTTCTCAAAAATACAGGGGAAAAACAGTAACAAACTAAACAAAAAGTAAGTAGAATAAAGAAAGCAAATATTAGTATTTTAAAATAAACAAAAAGCAACTAATATAAATATAGCTTTTCTTTTGTAAAAGAAAGACAATACAATTGGAAGTAGCAGGCAAAATATATTTTTTAAGCTTAAAGCAAACTTTACTTTCAAAATTATTTTTAAAAAAGACTTATGTAGAAAAAATTATTTAATTTAATATATAATTATATTTTATATATATATATATATATATATATATATATGGACTTCCCTGTAGCTCAGTCAGTAAAGAATTCACCTGAAATGCAGGAGACCTGGGTATGATCCCTGGGTTGGGAAGATCCCTTGGAGAAGGGAATGGTTACCCACTTCAGTTGCCTAGAGAATTCCATGGACAGAGGAGCCTGATGGGCTACGGTCCATGAGGTCACAAAGAGTCAGACTTGACTGAGCAACTCACACACACACACACACACACACACACATACACACACACACACACGGAGAGAGAGAGAGAATAAATTGGGGGGTGGATATTGTAGTCACCTTTCATTTTGTCCTCTCTATACACATTGTAGTCCAAGCTGGCATTGTTTCTGATAATTTTCTTAAGGTCGTCTCTCGTGTGTTTCATTAAAGTTCATACCATTAGATCAAAGCCAGACTGACAGATCGTTTTCAGATAATCCTCTATGTTTGGCTCTTGCTAAGACAGCTAAAGGACAATGCCCTTAACCTCTGTAGAAGTCTTGCTGTTACAGAGAATAACGAATTTGACTCCATATTGAATCTGTTCCTTTATCTCTAACCTTTGTGCTCTGTTTCCTGTGCTTAGTCATACTGGCTTTGCATCATTGTTAAAGAATGCTGCCTATAACCTGAAATATATGTGATAACCCATTCTCAAGTCTCTGTCCCACAAATGTGACCTTTAAAAGTCTGATACAAAGTTGAATAACAGAAAATAATGTCTTTTTGAAGTTTCATCAGAACATTGTGACCAAACCTACAAGGCTAACTGTAAGAAGAGAGAATTATGGTACCAAGAAATCTGCAACAAGTAGCTACACACCCTTCCCATTTTAGAATAAAAACATTGAATTCTAACTTGGGTCATGTGGACTTAGGGGACACTAGTCCACCATCTTCTCAGTTTTCTGGCTTTTTTAACTTGATATTCCTTGCCCCAGCCTCTTATCTCTCCATTTGTTGGACTGTCATGCAATGAGCAGTATGAGATTGGACTTGGTAACACTGTGGCTGCTTGATTTGAGAGGATCTAGGAGGTACATTCCTTGGAAGAAAAGTTATGACCAACCTAGATAGCATATTCAAAATCACAGACATTACTTTGCCAACAAAGGTCCATCTAGTCAAGGCTATGGTTTTTCCAGTGGTCATGTATGGATGTGAGAGTTGGACTGTGAAGAAGGCTGAGCGCCGAAGAATTGATGCTTTTGAACTGTGGTGTTGGAGAAGACTCTTGAGAATCCCTGAGACTGCAAGGAGATCCAACCAGTCCATTCTGAAGGAGATCAGCCCAGGGAATGATGCTGAAGCTGAAACTCCAGTACTTTGGCCACCTCATGCGAAGAGTTGACTCACTGGAAAAGACTCTGATGCTGGGAGGGATTGGGGGCAGGAGGAGAAGGGGACGACAGAGGATGAGATGGCTGGATGGCATCACTGACTCGATGGACATGATTCTGAGTGAACTCTGGGAGTTGGTGATGGACAGGGAGGCGTTGCGTGCTGTGATTCATGGAGTTGCAAAGAGTCGGACACGACTGAGCGACTGAACTGAACTGAACTGAACTGTTATCAATATCATTGATATCAGTATCTGATATTGATATTGATATTAGTATCTGAAAGTAGGGTGCTTCTGGTAAAAGAACATCTGTGTATGTGAAATAACGTTAGGATTGATAAGTGAATAAAGAATAGAAGTATTTTGAGGATCATGATACAGTCTAAATTGACTTGAAGAAACTGTAAGGAGAAATCAAAATATTAAAGATGCTGTTAGCAAGGGCTCAGAAATATGTGGCATTATATTACTGAAATCTGGAGTTACAGGGATGCTTATGATGAAGTGGAATACTTGTTGCAATTCTCTCCTTAAGTTATGTAGAATATAGAAGCTGGCAGTGTTACTCCAGAATCTCCTACTCAAACCTCATAAAAACCAAAAAGTTAAGAATATTCAGTCATGTAGAGGACACTTACAAGAGATTAAGGTTGTACTTCCTCAGTTCAGTTCTGTTCAGTCGCTCAATTGTGTCCAACTCTTTGCGACCCCATGAATCACAGCACGCCAGGCCTCCATGTCCATCACCAACTCCCGGAGTTCACTCAGACTCACGTCCACCGAGTCAGTGATGCCATCCAGCCATCTCATCCTCTGTCGTCCCCTTGTCCTAGTGCCCCCAGTCCCTCCCAGCATCAGAGTCTTTTCCAATGAGTCAACTCTTCGCGTGAGGTGGCCAAAGTACTGGAGTTTCACCTTTAGCATCATTCCTTCCAAAGAAATCCCAGGGTTGATCTCCTTCAGAATGGACTGGTTGGATCTCCTTGCAGTCCAAGGAACTCTCAAGAGTCTTCTCCAACACCACAGTTCAAAAGCATCAATTCTTTTGCGCTCAGCCTTCTTCACAGTCCAACTCTCAAATCCATACATGACCACAGGAAAAACCATAGCCTTGACTAGACGGACCTTTGTTGGCAAAGTAATTAATGTCTCTGCTTTTCGTTTTTTCCTTTTTTTTGTTTTTTATTTTATTGCACTTTGCTTTATTGCACTTCACAGATAGTACTTTTTTTTTTGTAACAAATTGAAGGTTTGTTGCAACCGTGGGTTGAGCAAGTCTTTTAGCCCATTTTTCCAACAGCATTTGCTCAGTTCATGTTGCTGTGTCACATTTTGATAATTCTTGAAATATTTCAAACTTTTTTTATTATATTTGTTCCAGTAATCTATGATGTTACTATTGCAAAAAGATACCACCTCCTGAAGGCTCAGATGATGGTTAACATTTTTAGCAATAAAGTGTTTTTAAATTTTATTTATTTTTTTCACTTTATTTTTTAAATTTTATTTATTTATTTATTATTTTACTTTACAATACTGTATTGGTTTTGCTGTACATTGACATGAATCCACCACGGGTGTACATGAGTTCCCAATCCTGAACCCCGCTCCCACCTCTCTCCCCATATCATCTCTCTGGGTCATCCCAGTGCACCAGCCCTCAGCATCCGGTATCCTGTATCAAACCTAGATTGGCGATTTGTTTCTTACATGATAGTATACATGTTTCAATGCCATTCTCCCAAGTCATCCCACCCTCTCCCTCTCCCACAGAGTCCAAAAGACTGTTCTGTACATCTGTGTCTCTTTTGCTGTCGCATACAGGGTTATTGTTATCATCTTTCTAAATTCCATATATATGTGTTCAGTTCAGTCCAGTTCAGTCACTCAGTCATGTCTGACTGTTTGCAACCCCATGAATTGCAGCACGCCAGGTCTCCCTGTCCATCACCAACTCCCGGAGTTCACTCAGACTTGTATCCATCGAATCAGTGATGCCATCCAGCCATCTCATCCTCGGTAGTCCCCTTTTCCTCCTGCCCCCAATCCCTCCCAGCATCAAAGTCTTTTCCAATGAGTCAGCTCTTCGCATGAGGTGGCCAAAGTACTGGAGTTTCAGCTTCAGCATCATTCCTTCCAAAGATATCCCAGGGTTGACCNGTCGTCCCCTTTTCCTCCTGCCCCCAATCCCTCCCAGCATCAAAGTCTTTTCCAATGAGTCAGCTCTTCGCATGAGGTGGCCAAAGTACTGGAGTTTCAGCTTCAGCATCATTCCTTCCAAAGATATCCCAGGGTTGACCTCCTTCAGAATGGACTGGTTGGATCTCCTTGCAGTCCAAGGGACTCTCAAGAGTCTTCTCTGACACTACAGTTCAAAAGCATCAATTCTTCAGCACTCAGCCTTCTTCACAGTCCAACTCTCACATCCATACATGACTACTGGAAAAACCATAGCCTTGACTAGACGGACCTTAGTCAGCAAAGTAATGTCTCTGCTTTTGAATATGCTATCTAGGTTGGTCATAACTTTTCTTCCAAGGAGTAAGCGTCTTTTAATTTCATGGCTGCAATCACCATCTGCAGTGATTCTGGAGCCCCCAAAAATAAAGTCTGCCACTGTTTCCACTGTTTCTCCATCTATTTCCCATGGAGTGATGGGATGCCATGATCTTCATTTTCTGAATGTTGAGCTTTAAGCCAACTTTTTCACTGTCCTCTTTTACTTTCATCAAGAGGCTTTTTAGTTCCTCTTCACTTTCTGACATAAGAGTTGTGTCATCTGCTGGCTTACTCCACCCTGTATAATCGGCTCCAGTTTCATCCACCTCATTAAAATGGATTTAAATGTATTCTTTTTAATGGCTGAGTAATATTCCATTGTGTATATGTATCACAGCTTTCTTATCCAGTTGTCTGCTGATGGACATCTAGGTTGCTTCCATGTCCTGGCTATTATAAACAGTGCTGAGATGAGCATTGGGGTACACGTGTCTCTTTCAATTCTGGTTTCCTCAGTGTGTATGCCCAGCAGTGGTATTGCTGGGTCATAAGGCAGTTCAATTTCCAGTTTTTTAAGGAATCACCACACTGTTCTCCATAGCAGCTGTACTAGTTTGCATTCCCACTAACAGTGTAAGAGGGTTCCCTTTTCTCCACACCCTCTCCAGCATTTGTTGCTTGTAGACTTTTGGATCGCAGCCATTCTGACTGGTGTGAAATGGTATCTGATTGTGGTCTTGATTTGCATTTCTCTGATAATGAGCGATGTTGAGCTTCTTTTCATGTGTTTGTTAGCTATCTGTATGTCTCCTTTGGAGAAATGTCTATTTAGTTCTTTGGCCCATTTTTTGATTGGGTCGTTTATTTTTCCGGAATAGAAAATCTTAACAGACCCATTACAAGCACGGAAATTGAAACTGTAATCAGAAATCTTCCAGGAAACAAAAGCCCAGATGGCTTCACAGATGAATTCTACCAAAAATTTAGAGAACAGCTAACACCTATCCTACTCAAACTCTTCCAGAAAATTGCAGAGGAAAGTAACTTCCAAACTCATTCTATGAGGCCACCATCACCCTAATACCAAAACCTGACAAAGATGCCACAAAAAAAGAAAATGGCAGGCCAATATCACTGATGAACATAGATGCAAAAATCCTTAACAAAATTCTAGCAATCAGAATCCAAAAACACATTAAAAAGATCATACACCATGACCAAGTGGGCTTTATCCTAGGGATGCAAGGATTCTTCATATCTGCAAATCAATCAATGTAATACACCACATTAACAAATTGAAAAATAAAAGCCATATGATTATCTCAATAGATGCAGAGAAGGCCTTTGACAAAATTCAACATCCATTTATGATAAAAACTCTCCAGAAAGCAGGAATAGAAGGAACACACCTCAATATAATAAAAGCTATATATGACTAACCCACAGCAAACATTATCCTCAATGGAGAAAAACTGAAAGCATTTCCCCTAAAGTCAGGAACAAGACAAGGGTGCCCACTTTCACCACTACTATTCAACATAGTTCTGGAAGTTTTGGCCACAGCAATCAGAGCAGAAAAAGAAATAAAAGGAATCCAAATTGGAAAAGAAGAAGTAAAACTCTCACTGCAGATGACATGATCCTCTACATAGAAAATCCTAAAGACTCCACCAGAAAATTACTAGAGCTAATCAACAAATATAATAAAGTTGCAAGATATAAAATCAACACACAGAAATCCCTTGCATTCCTATACACTAATAATGAGAAAGTAGAAAAAGAAATTAAGGAAACAATTCCATTCACCATTGCAACGAAAAGAATAAAATACTTAGGAATATATCTACCTAAAGAAACTAAAGACCTATATATGGAAAACTATAAAACACTGATGAAAGAAATCAAAGAGGACACTAATAGATGGAGAAATATACCTATACTACCCAAAGCAATCTACAGATTCAATGCAATCCCTATCAAGCTACCAGCGATATTTTTCACAGAGCTAGAACAAATAATTTCACAATTTGTATGAAAATACAAAAAACCTCAAATAGCCAAAGCAATCTTGAGAAAGAAGAATGGAACTGGAGGAATCAACCTGCCTGACTTCAGGCTCTACTACAAAGCCACAGTCATCAAGACAGTATGGTACTGGCACAAAGACAGAAATATAGATCAATGGAACAAAATAGAAAGCCCAGATAAATCCACACACCTATGGACACCTTATCTTCGACAAAGGAGGCAAGAATATACAATAGAGAAAAGACAATCTCTTTAACAAGTGGTGCTGGGAAAACTGGTCAACCACTTGTAAAAGAATGAAACTAGAACACTTTTTAACACCATACACAAAAATAAACTCAAAATGGATTAAAGATCTAAACGTAAGATGAGAAACTATAAAACTCCTAGAGGATAACATAGGCAAAACACTCTCCAACATAAATCACAGCAGGATCCTCTATGATCCACCTCCCAGAATACTGGAAATAAAAGCAAAAATAAACAAATGGGATCTAATTAAAATTAAAAGCTTCTGCTTTTCAATATGATGTCTAGGTTGGTCACAAATTTTCGTCCAAAGAGTAAGCGTCTTTTAATTTCATGGCTGCAGTCACCATCTGCAGTGATTTTGGAGCCCAAAAAAATAAAGTCTGACATTGTTTCCACTATTTCCCCATCTATTTCCCATGAAGTGATGGGACTGGATGCCATGATCTTCGTTTTCTGAATGTTGAGCTTTAAGATACATTAATACAATTACAACTACCTTTGTAGTTTAAAAAATACAGTTATTCTCTGAAAATTTCTGTGGGTCAGGAGTGGAGGCATAGAATAATAAGATTATTCATTTCAGTTCAGTCACTCAGTAGTGTCTGACTCTTTGGGACCACATGGACCGCAGCATGCCAGATATCCCTGTCCATCACCAACTCCCAGAGTTTACTCAATCTCATGTCCATTGTGTCTGTGATGCCATCCAACCATCTCATCCTCTGTTGTCCCCATCTCCTCCTGCCTTCAATCTTTCCCAGCATCAATGTCTTTTCAAATGAGTAGGTTCTTTACATCAGGTGGCCAAAGTATTGGAGTTTCAGCTTCAACATCAGTCCTTCCAATGAATAATGAGGACTGATTTCCTTTAGGGTGGACTGGTTGGATCTCCATGCAGTCCAAGGACTCTCAAGAGTCTTCTCCAACACCACAGTTCAAAAGTATCAATTCTTCGGTGCTCAGCTTTCTTTATAGTCCAACTCTCACATCCATACATGACTACTGGAAAACCGTAGCTTTGACTAGATGGACTTTTGTTGGCAAAGTAATGTCTCTGCTTTTTAATAAGATGTCTAGGTTGGTCATAACTTTCTTCCAAGGAGTAAGCATCTTTAATTTCATGGCTGCAATCACCATTTGCAGTGATTTTGGAGACCCCCCCAAAAAAAGTCTGTCACTGTTTCCACTGTTTCCCCATCTATTTACCATGAAGTGATGGGATTGGATGCCATGATCTTAGTTTTTTGAATGTTGAGCCTTAAGCTAACTTTTTCAATCTCCACTTTCACTTTCTTCAAGAAACTCTTTAATTCTTCTTCACTTTCTGACCTAAGGGTGGTGTCATCTGCATATCTAAGGTTATTAATATTTCTCCCGGATATCTTGATTCCAGCTTGTGCTTCTTCCAGTGATGCCTAGATAGCATATTAAAAAGCAGAGACATTACTTTGCTGACTAAGGTCAGTCTGTCAAGGCTATGGTTTTTCCAGTACTCATGTATGGATCTGAGATTTGGACTTTAAGAAATCTCTAGTCTTTCCCATTCTATTGTTTTCCTCTATTTCTTTGCATTGATCAGTGAGGGAGGTTTTCTTATATCTCCTTGATGTTCTTTGGAACTCTGCATTGAAATGGGTATATCTTTCCTTTTCTCCTTTTCCTTTGGCTTCTCTTCTTTTTATAGCTGTTTGTAAGGCCTCCTCAGACAACCATTTTGCCTTTTTACATTTCTATAAGATTATTGGCTTCAGGATTTTACAAGGCTGCATTTAAGGTAAAAGCTGGAATGTGTTCTTAGCTGGAGAGTCAACTGAAGAAAAGTTAATTTGGAAGGACACTTAAGCTGTTAGCAGAATTCATTTTTAAGTTATAATTCTGAGAACTTCAAGTTTTAGTCTATCAAACAGGAGTCATCTCAGTTCTTAGAGGTTATCGTAGTTCCCTGCTACGTGGCCTTTTCTTAGTTTGAACCTGGTAGCTTGCTTCATCAGAGATAGCAAAAGAGTGAGAACAAGAGTGTTCTAGAACAAGAGTTCCCAATCCTTTTAGGAACCAGGTTGCATAGCCAGAGATGAGCCAGCAAAGCTTCATCTGTTGCTCCTATTCACTCATGTTACCACCTTGCCACTGGTCTGTAGAAAAACTGTCTTCCATGAAAGCAGTTCCTGGTACCAAAAAGGTGGGAGACCACTGCTCTGACTCTTAGGCACTTACAAGACAATTAGCATTTCATAAAGTACTCTTCCTGCTACCTTCCACATCCATGACATACCAAATACAAATATCCTGTGTTGTTCATCAAGGGCCCATAAGCATCATTTCATTTTTCTTTGTATAATCACATTATTCCCTCACCCTATAAATCTGTTTGTGGTGATTACAATTTTGCCCATAAATCCAAGTTTCTTTTTCCCACATTCATTATTTCCTGAATGAATCAAGGGAACAATCTTTCAAATGAAAATAGTATTGGCTAGTCACGATTAGGTCATTAATACATCAGGAAAGTTACTGTTCTTCAAAACAATGAGAAAATAAGTCCTTTAAGAGATTTACATTAATGTAGACCTGTTAATGAGCAAGTGTAGTGTAATTTCTCAAAATCTATGTGAGTTTGTCACTTAATAAAATTTACATAATAGTTTAAAGTCTGCATTTTTGTAATTATCATAGAAATCACTTATGGAAGCAAATGTCTTTCTTACTATTGACAGCTTCTGAGAGTTTTCTCTCAGTTTTAATAAAAATATTAACACATTTTCAGGGAATTAAAGTAGTTACTGTAATAAGGTATCAACTAGATTGCATAGAGGCATTTATTTATGAAATAGTTAAAATGTGATATGAAAATCATATATTTTAGCAAATCTTTGTTTTAGGGGGAACATTTTTTTTAGAAATCAAAATTATTTATAAATATAAGTTTATTGGTAAATCTACATGAGTGGAGTTTTTGTAAAATTATCAAAGGGTCTTTTATCTTTCAAGGTACAAATGCAAGTTGTAGTGATCTTATTTGCCAAATATTATAAATTGCTCAATTTTAGGAGATAACTCCATTGAATTTTACTCAATGCAGAAAGTTAAATGCACATTACTAGTAAGAACAAGTTCAGAAGGGTGTGCATCACCAAATACAAGCAAATGCCACTAACAAACCAGAACACTGCTTTTGTGAATCTCTGCTGTGGTTTTTGAAAGTGTTACAGTGTCTGAGATAATGTTATAACACACATGATGAATGGACTTCCCAGGTGGCACTAGTGGCAAAGAACCCACCTGCCAGTGCAGGAGACATAAGAGACTAGGGTTTGATCCCTGGGTTGGGAAGACTCCCTGGAGGAGGGCACGACAACCCATTCTGGTATTCTTGCCCCCATGAACAGAAAAACCTGGCAGGCCACAGTCCATAAGGTCTTGAAAAGTCAGACAAGACAAGCAACTTAGCACACGTGAACTTTACGCATTAACCTGAGGAGGCACATATCAGTCAATAAAATGCTTATATGGCACATAGATCATATAAACAAAACCAAAAATATTTATTATATAGATAGAGATGTTTAAATTATCATTTTTGATGTAAAAACAGTTTATTTGGTATCAGTAAAATACTATAAATTACTGATTTAAAATGTGTAAGAATTAGAAAAGCAGCATAGTTATTTGTTTTACTTTTTATCAATTATGATTGGCCAACTGGTAGTCTCAATGAATCACTACATACATATGTAATACACATGTGTGTACACACACACACACACATTTACTACACAATTTAAAAATAAATTGAAGCAAACAGGTAACTGGAATGCCAACAGCCATTTTCTATAATTATGGTTAAGATATTGAACTCTGAAAACTTCTGATATTGGAGTTATTGCCTCGTGACTATTTTGTGGCTTTAAGTTGTGCTGGTTAATATGTACCAACTTGGTTGGGCAATGGTGCTTAGTTGTTTGGTCAAACTAGCTAGGTAATGCTATGAAGGTATTTTGTAGATATGATTGACTTTGTCTTTAAGCAAGGAGATTAGCTGCAGTAATGCTGGTGGAACACATCCAATCAGTTGCAGATCTAAAGAGCAATAACCGAGGTTTTTCAGACAAAGAATTCTAATTCAAGACTGTAACACAGACATCCTTTCCTGAGTTTCCAGCATGATGTCCTAACCTATAGATTAGGACTGAAATCTTAAGTGAATTTCCAGTCAGCTTATATCATGGATTTAGGACTTGCCAGCCCCACAATCATGCAAGCCAATTACTTAAAATCTTTCTCTCCTCTTCTCTTTTTTTACCCCCTATATCCATATATTCCATACTGTATATGTAATGATATGTGTCATATATATATATAAATATAAAATAGATGAGTAGATATGTAGACATATCTGTTATTGTTTAGTCACTAAGTTTTGTCCTACCTTTTGTGACCCCATGGACTGTAGCCTGCCAAACTCCTTTGTCCATTGGGTTTCTCAGGCAAGAATACT
This sequence comes from Cephalophus harveyi, assembly GCA_006410635.1. Classification (NCBI taxonomy): domain Eukaryota; kingdom Metazoa; phylum Chordata; class Mammalia; order Artiodactyla; family Bovidae; genus Cephalophus; species Cephalophus harveyi. The sequence goes on from SJYT01032985.1 coordinate 438,806, forward strand.
GGAGTGGGTTGCCATTTCCTTTTCCAGGGGATCTTCTTGACCAAGGGATCAAACCTGCGCTTCCTGGACTGGTAGGTGGATTCTTTACCACTGAGCCACCAGGGAAGCCCATGTAGACATATAGACATAGGTAATATTATAATCTCCAACTATTTATATTTGCTTTAAGAATCTTGACTGATGTGCCTTACCACTTACCATCTACATAACCTTGAGACATTTCTTTGGCATCTGAGTATTTGTTTTTTCATCTTTAAAATGAAGATATATTTTATTTTATTGTAGCAATAACACTTAGGAGATCTGCCCTCCTAACAGATTTACTAAGTTTTATAGGCACAATGTTGAACACGATATGATATCTCTAAAGTTACTTGTCTTGACTGAATTTTTATACTTGTGCATGTGTTCTCAGTTGCTTCAGTCATGTCCAGCTCTTTGTGACCCCATGTACTGTAGACCCCCAGGCTCCTGTGTCTGTGGGATTTCCCTGGCAAGAATACTGAAATGGGTTGCCATGCCCTTCTCCAGGGGATCTTTCTGACTCAGGGATCAAACCCTCTTCTCTTCCATTTCCTACATTGCCGGCAGATTCTTTACCACTAAGCCACCAGGGACACCCAGGCTATTTTTTATATTTATTGAATAGTAAATCTCTGTTTTCTCCTCACCATAGTCTCTGAAAAACACAGTTTTATTTTTTGTTTCCACAACTTAGAATGTTTTAGACACCTCATATAAATAGAATCATGCTGTATTTGTCTTGCAATGGGCTTATTGCCTTTAACATGACGTCTTCCATGTTCATGTATGTAGTCACAATGTCAGGATTTCTTTCTTTGTAAGATCGAATAATATTTCATCATATGTATCTAACAATACTTGTAAATTTGTGATGAGGGGTAAATGATATAAACAGTAAAAAGCACACCTTAAGAGTGGCTGTCAGTGTGTAGGCGTTCCTACAAAGATAACTACTGAGCCAAATCAAACAAGCAAATTGAAAAAACTAAACAAAAAAATCTTGCATTTTGGTTAATCATGAATCTGGGATAAACCTACTAGGTAGGAGAAGAAGATCAGACCAGTGTATGTCACTACCTGTCATCTATAGTAAAGTAGCAGCTTGATCACATCATTGGGAGGGTCTGAGTTACCTGATTTTGCCACTCAACTCTGTTGGATGACCAAGCCAATTCATCTTGAAGAGTTTTATGCTTTTCATTGATAAATGGAAGAAATAAATGCTACAAATATTTATGAAGATCATGTGATACAGTATATGTGAATGCAATTTGTTCAGAGGATTTTTACAAATATATAAAACACTACTCCATGAAAAGTACCAAGGTATTCCATATAAGCAAGGTTTATATAGGGATAATATCTTTTAAGGCACTTGAAGTGTCCAGGAAGAAGAATATTTTATTTAAAAAAAAAAGCAACATTCAGTCTTGCTTATGCATCTTTTATTCAGTTTCAGTCCTTTGCTTCTAAATCTGGGAGATATTATTATGTGCTTACATATCATAACCCTTTCTCAATAAAAGGCAATACCACATCAGATATTTTCAAAATAATTACTGCTTGAGTTCTGAGCTGGTTCAGGTTGCATGCTACTAAGAAAAACATCTGAAAGATTACTGAGTGGAATTAATTTGTCTCCTAGTTACTTTGCAGGTATTTTAACTCAAAAGTTTGATCAACAATGTAAATATTTAAATTACCCGTTTAAGATTTTTTTCATAGAATCACATAATAGTGTGCTCTTAAAACTTTAAAATATGTCCCTGTCTCTTTGTAAAAATCAGACACAAAACAAGGGCTTCTGAAACTGTTTCTAAAAACCTGTCAAAATAATAAAAGACATGAGAGCATTAAAAATACATTGGGGTAAAAATATCTCTGAAATGAGGGTGTCATTTCTTCTCTAATCATCTGTTGCCATTAAATTGAAACATTGGTTGGATTTCAAATATAATAAGAGGTCTCTTAAATTCAACTGTCATATTATGTTACCCTATGTGATTTTGTGAGATGTTATGTAGCAAATAATGAGAAAGCAGTGAATATAATTCGAGCAGTATAAACTAGATAATGTGACTTGCCAACTGAAATTTAAAAAGGAAAGTACTTACAGTAGTTTCATATCAGGTATCTTCACCAAGTTATAAATTTAGCAGAGGTGTTTAGTACGAAGGTTGGTAAGAATATATTGCCAGGAAAGATTCAAATTGTGTTGAATAGTTTTAAGATGCTTCTTGGTTTTAGAAAAAATATTTATTTAAGTGTTAAAATGTAAAATATGTCAAAAATGAAAAAAAAAAAATTTTGACAATACTGTCTCTGAAGACTTGAAACCAAATCTTTATTCTAACACATTTCTTCCTGGAAAAGATAGTGTGATGAGATGTCTAGCTTTGAATAATAGGTATTTACATGGCAAAAGAACATCCGTAATTGAAGACCCTTTTTAAGGCTATGATATTATTTTATTTAAATCATCAATATTCTGGGCTTGGCTTACTTTATGAAGAGAAGATTCATTCTTTGCTGAAGCATAATTGCATTATCAGATATTAAGAAGAAGCCATAAACCACAAAATGGAAATTAGCCCTCCAATGGCCATTTTATACTCTGAAGATTTTACTTTAACATTTTTGTTGCCAACCACAACAGTAGCATGCTAAGATGAGAAACCAGATTTTAACATCACTCCAACCTGAATAAAATTTAAATATATGAACACTAGATTGAATAATCAATAATAGATTTTTAGTCAGATAGCCATCTCTTTGGCAGTAAATGGCATGTAGGCAAATTTATCTAAGCAAACTCCATCTTCATTAGTGTCACAGCTTTGCAGAATCTTTTAGAAGCGGGAAGATATGTTCATGTTTTCCATGGCTCGATTGTTTTTCAGTCACCATTAAAAATTTGCAACAACACTACCACTTTCTCTTCATTGCCTATTCAGATTTGCAAATGGAATTTATTGCAAGCGATTCCATTTTACAGATTAAATTAATGTTATTATAAAGAGCTTTAAAACTCAAAGATATTTATGAGTCATTCTGAGAAAGAGCTGCACTCAGTTGTAATGATTAATAATAAGTCCCCCAAATCTTAACAAAAGAAATTGCCACCCTGTGCATATTTTGAGCACAAAACAGATAACTATGATTCTAAAAGAGGAATCAAAGAAGCATTTTGCCATGAATGCATCAGTTGGGGTTAGCATGTTATTTGTGGATTGAGTAGTTTTGCTTTCAAAGTCGGTTGACCTGTGCATGGATAAAGTTGAAAGTATTGCAAACTAAGCATATGAGTATTTGAGCATATATATATGTGGTAGATCATTATAATAATATTCCCAATTAATTTCACCTCTTCAATATTGGATATTACTAGATGCTGTTCCTGCCATCAATAGGTGAAGTCTACTGTCCATTCTCCTATATGTGGGCCAGCCGTGTAACCTGCATTGGCAGATATGATTCTTAGTCATCAGGTGAATGCATGCATGTGCAGGAGCCCAGTTGAGATGAGGTGAAGAATCACCTAGCTAACCTACACAGTCGTGAGAAATCATAAATCACTGTTGTTTAAACTACTGAACTTGGAGGGATATGTTTTTCAGGAATAAATAAATCCAACAATATCAAAACTAAATCATGTAACCTTAACACTGGAATTTTGCAACTAGTTTAACTTTAAAAATGACAATATATTTATTATTTCTTGAATATGTTAAGTGTAGAAAATATTTCTATTTAGTATAAAATAATATCCTAGCATAATGTTGTTGAATTATACTTGGAGTTTCACAGCTGAAGGTGAAGGTGGAATCCCTGTTGCATTAATCAACTTTCTTCAACTTGTTGAGAGGATACAATTGCCTTTAACCAATAAGAGCAAGCAGTGCATATTTATAAGAAAAAATAATCAGGAACTTCCCTGGTGGTCCAATGGCTGAGACTCTGAGCTCCCAATGCAAGTGGCCTGGATTCAGTCCTCGGTAAGGAAACTATTATAGATTCCACATGCCACAACTAAGAGTTCACATGCTGCAAATGAAGATCCTGCATGCTGCGACTAAAATCTGGTGCAGCCAAATAAATTAATTTAAAAAAGAAAGAAAGAATAAATAACCAGGTTACTTAGGTTTGAAGTAAGTGAGCATACTTTAAAGATATTCTAGTATTAATAGTTGAAATGACTAATGATAATGTGGAAAGGGAAGGCGGGGCACTGACAGCCTGCTACACATAAGGTAGAGGAGCTAGAGGAGGTGGATGAAGTTGATCTAGTCTAAATCTCCGGTGACAGCAGAATACACACAGATGTTCAAAACTGCAAGGGCTGGAATTTTTCTTACTGGCTTCTAAATAAATGTGTGGTGTCCTTTAGCTCATATTTGAATATAAAAGTTTGAGAAAAGGAGCAAACAAAAAAAGTTAATTAACAGAGAAAAAAGGATTTTCTTGATGGTCCAGTGATTAGGACTCCTGGCTTCCACTGTAGGGGCATGGGTTCAATCCCTGGTCTGGAAACTAAAGATCCCTCAGGCTGTATGCTGTGCTTAGTTGCTCAGTCGTGTCCAACTCTTTGCAACCCCATGGACTGCAGCCTGCCAGTCTCCTCTGTCCATGGGGATCCTTTAGGCAAAAATATTGGAGCAGGTTGTCATGCCCTCCACCAGGGGATCTTCCCTACCCAGGGACTGAACCTAAGTCTCCCGCATTGTGGGCAGATTCTTGACCATCTAAGTCACCAGGGAAGCCCTGAGGCTGTGTGGTGTGGCCAAGAAAAAAAAAAGAGAGAAAACTAGATAATGTATGAATCTATTAAGTGGGTAGAAAGATAAGGGCAGGCCCTGTTAGGAAATTTATCTGGAAGGAGCTATCCAAAAGAGGACGAGTTGTGGTGACTTTGTTTTGTTTTCTGAACGACCCCAAAAGAAAATCAGTAATAAATAACTTTCTTGGGAGAAAGTGGAAATTTATACCTAAAATCTAGAGTTAACTGGTTTTGTGTTTGGAGATTTAATAGAAAAGTGCTGTCATTCTGGAAAAGTGAACTGCATATAGATCAACTTTGTTTATATTTTCAAAAAGAAATATTTGCCGGAGAAGACATTGCAAATACATTATCATTTCAAGTAAACTGGTCATTCAGGTTTGGAGTCAGGATTTGGGAATATAAAATAAAAACCTTAAATCATTAATTTTGCTATAATAACTTTTTTGAAATAAAAGGTTTGGGGAAAACTTAGTATTCTCAGCCTAACTCAAGTTCTCAACATACAGAAGTTCAAGTTTTTAAATCCTGAGGAGGGAAGTAAAGGGGTAGATGGCCAGCAAGGGCAGGGAAAGAACAGGCAACCTAATCTCTGGAATAGTTGGGAAGGGAGGTTGACCCAGGGTACTCCCACCCAGACCTTTCTTCCATGTGGCTTAGATGGTAAAGAATCTGCCTGCAATGCAGTTTTGATCCCTGGGTCAGGAAGAAGGGATCCTCTGAAGAAGGGAATGGCAACCCACTCTAGTATTCTTGTCTGGAGAATTCTAAGGACAGAGGATCCTGGCACGATGCAGTCCATGGGTCCCAAAGAGTCAGACATGACTGACTGACTAATGGTTTCACTTTTACTTTCTCCCACCCAAATCTGTCCTGCTTAGACCTAGAAATAGAGGCAATATATGGAATAGTTGACACTCTTCTATAAGCTCCAATAAACCACAGAACTAAATCTCTATTAGTATTCAAACGGAAGCAACAAACACCACCAGGTGGCACCACACTGCAGTTGGGACTTCAGTGGGGTTGATCCTCATCCACACTCAAGAGTACTGTCATCTGTTGCACAGGATCTTCCTAATAATGACATCAAGCTCTCTGTAAGGTAACAGCATTTTAGCTAATTGGATTTTCAGGTTGCTCCCTCTTAGAGTGAAGTTTTACTGAGTACATCAAAAAGAGCAAAGCCTAGAATTCCATGAGTTTTATTATCTTCCTAGTCCATGTGATTTTGAAACAAAGAATTTTTAGCTAATTTAGGGAATCTATCTCCATTGGCTAGCAACGTACTCTGAAAATCACCTGAAGACTTACTCATTCAGTGAGAATATTTACTTGGGCCAGTAACCCTCCCACAGAGGAAAAGTTAAAAAAAAAGAATCCCCCATTAAAAAAAATTAATAATATCAAAGAGATAAGATTGTCAAAATATAGGAAAGAATAAAAACCTAGAGGATGTTTTCCAGCCTTTAAGAAATAGCAAGGATTTCTGTTTTTTTGTGTGGAAAATTAATTTCCTTACAAATCAACATGTCACAGAAAACAACTGTAATATATAAACAAAACACAGGGATCTGAAACAAAGAAAAGCAGACCAACAGGGATTTCCCTGGTGGTTCAGTGGCTAAAACTTTGAGGTCCCAATACAAGGAACCTGGATTTGATCCCCATTTGGGAAACTAGATCCCACATGCCACAACTGAGAGTTCACATGCTGCACTGAAGACCCAGCACAGTCAAATAAATAAAGGTTAAGAAAGAAAGAAAAGCAGGTCAATTTTGAAGTGGACCCAATATCTAAGGAAAGTTGCTGGTCAGGTTGTTTCCTGTTTCCAGGACTTTACACTGCAGACAGTGACGTAGGAAACTCCAGTAGAGTCCTTTCACTATTCTGGCCAGAAAAACAGAGAAAGAGCTGTGCCAACCAGGATGGAATCCCAGAAAGGAGAGGATGCGATCCAAAACAAAAGAGAAAGGACTCAAAACTTCTGTGTTTAAATACTGCTCAAGTTGCTGGTTCACATTTGAAACACGCATTCATGGGGGTAGATTGAAAACAGTCCAAAGTAGGAGTTGATATACAGCAAGAAAAATGAAGATTTGAGATGCTGTCAGGCAAAGTAAAGGTTTCTGTTTAAGTCTAACCAGGTTAATTTTCTTCTGAAGCAAAATCATCAGCCGTCTTCAGAGTACTAAAACAATATCCAGAGTCTCCCTAGCTTTATCCAATTAAACTTGAATATTTAGACAAATTTACTAATCCCCAGGAAAATATTACTTACCAGATTTCAAGAATGATCTTGAATCTACAGTGATTATGATATTGACACAGAGATAGAAAAATAGAGCAATGAAAGAGAAGAGAGCTCTGAAACACATCCTTGTATCCATTGAAGCTCAACTTATAACAAAGCTTTAACTATGGGAAAACATATGGAGAAAAATGAAATTAAACATCTACTTTGCACAAAAATCAGTTTGAACTTGGTCTAGGCCTAAGTGTAAAATGAAAAATTATTACCTTTTTAAGACAGTGTAGAAAAATATCTCATTTTTTGAAGAAAAAAATTCTTTTAACCAAGAATAGAAAATAATAAATAATAAAGAAAAAAGTAATAAATTCAACCATATTAAAATTAACTTTTGTTTTTCATAAGATAACAATATAGAAATGCCAATTAAAGCCACACTGTACACCCACCAGATTGGCAGACTTCTTAAAATTTGACATTACCAAGTTATTTGTTGATGGGATGAAGCAAGTGGAATATCCATTAACTTCTGCCAGATATAAAAGTTCATCCAACTGTTTTGGATAAATTATATTATATCCAGTATATGTGAGGAAATCATTAATCTATTTTGGATTACATATTAGAGAAATAGCTGGAAACATTTTTATTAACAGCCCCACATTGAAAACAACATACTTTTGTTGAGGTTATGTGAGTGTATATTTCATATTTATTTTTAAAACTCAAAAAGCATGCTTGGGAGTTCCATGGTTGCCTAGTGGTTAGGATTCCAGGCTTTCACTGCAGTGGCCCAGGTTCAGTCCCTGTCCAGAACTGACACTTTGCAAGCCATGTGGCTATAAAACCACAAGTGATCTAAGGGCGGGGGGTGAGGGGGGGCGGAGTGAGGAAGGAAGGAAGGAAAGGAGAGAGGAAGGAAAAAAGCAAAGAAAGAAATAAAGCAGTAGTAAAAACCAGGAACAACATATTGGTTCAAATTTGGGAAAGGAGTAGGTCAAGGCTGTATATATTGTCACTCTGCTTACTTAACTTACATGAAGAGTACATCATACAAAATGCCACTCTGGATGAAGCACAAGATTGTTGGGAGAAATACCAATCACCTCAGATATGCAGATGTGCAGATGACATCACCTTTATGGGAGAAAGCAAAGAGGAACTAAAGAGTCTCTTGATGAAGGTGAAAGAGAAGAGTGAAAATCTGGCTTAAAACTCAACATTCAGAAAACGAAGATCATGGCATCTGGTCCCATCACATCATGGCAAACAGATGGGAATACAATGGAAACAGTGACAGACTTCATTTTCTTGAACTCCAAAATCAATGAGGTCATTGATTAGAGCCATGAAATTAAAAGATGCTTGCTCCTTGGAAGAAAAGCTATGACAAACCTAGACAGCATATTAAAAAGCAGAGACATTACTTTGCCAACAAAGATCAGCTATGACAAACCTAGACAGCATGTTAAAAAGCAGAGACATTATTTTGCCAACAAAGATCAGTATAGTCAAAGCTATGGTTTTTCCAGTAGTCATGTCCAAATGTGAGAAGTGGACCATAACGAAAGCTGAGCACTAAAGAATTGATGCTTTTGAGCTGTGGTGTTGGAGAAGACTCTTGAGAGTCCCTTGAATAGCAAGGAGATCAAACCAGTCAATCCAAAATGAAATATTCATTAGAAGGAATGATGCTGAAGCTGAAGCTCCATGCTTTGGTCCCCTGATGCAGAACTAACCCATGGAAAAGACACTGATGCTGGGAAAGATTAAAGGCAGGAGGAGAAGGGATCAACAGAGGCTGAGATGGTTGGATGGCATCGCCGACTCAGTGGACATGAGTTTGAGCAAGCTCCAGGAGATAGTGAAGGACAGGCAAGCCTGGTGCACTGCAGTCCATAGGGTCATAAAGAGTTGGACACAACTGAGCAACTGAACAACAACAAAGACCAGGATGAGGACAGAATGTATTGAGAAGAATAAAGTGAATACAAATGGATGGGCCACTGTCTATAAAATCCTAGTGCCCAAAGGAACAAATCTCAGTGACTGAGGATCAGTGTCAGCTCTGAGTTTAGGGCTTCCCAGTAGTGGCTCCTAGTGGTCTGGTGTCTTGTTAATTGAAAAGGCCTGTCTTCAGGCTTGTACTGTGTTATAGTGAGATGAGGACAGACTGATTTGATGGACACACCTATTCAGAAAGTGAGGGAGTGGGAAGTATGTAGCAGTGATCTAAAGTGATTCTGAAAGTTAGCCAGTTATCTGGTGATAAGCCTGTGGCTACTCATGATCAGCAGAAGGAAGAGTGACACAGGTGTAGGCAGAGAGAGGACAAATTGAAACCTCCTAGCACTTCTACATGTGCCTGAAATTTCCTTCAACAACAATGCTTCTCAGAGATCAGTGGTCCCTGAGGGATGCCAGGCTACAGTTGCTACCAGTGTACAAGGACATAAGTGTAAACTTTAGAATAAATATTTAGAAATTTTATAGTGAATCGATCACCCAAGGGTGTGCTGTGTGGTGCATTACAAATGCAAGCAGAGTGGAAATATTGCACAACATAGAGATTGGAAGTTTAGGTTGCTGTGTAACTATAACTAATAGGTCCAGTTTACTGTAACTTTTGTTATACAGCTATTTAAAATTTTCATCAAGTCTTTAAAGAATTTATGGTTTAATATTATTGGTTACATTAGAGAAGTAAACATTGCCTTATTCTTTAATTTTTACCCTAATTTACATAATGGTGAGTCCAGCTTCAACTTTGTGAATATGGAAGTGAGAATAAACTAGATGATAACAATAGAAATGATTCTGAGGAAATGGAGATCAAATGCACTCCTACTAGTTTTACTTAAAAGTATGACTGTCCTATATTAACCCTAATTTATGGTAAATTGCTGAAACAACATTGTATTATTTGTGGATTGTAATAGCTAATGAGGCAATTAAACTTTCAAAACTTAAATGGCATTAACATAAAAAGCAAAAAGAATTAAATTAAAAGCCAAAGAACTATTTGAAAGACAGACTATTAAATTAAAAAGTCAACAGAACAGAAGTTTGATATTTTACATTTAAACATGGGTACATTGCAGGCTTCTTAAAGTAGCACTTTGGGTTGCTGAGAATGAAGAAAACACAAACAATGCCAAAGACCTTAGTGAAATACTGCAGCAAATGCATTCACTTGAAAATGTTCAGTGACTGCTGCAAAAAAAAGTAATTCAAGTACTATGTTTCAGTGACACATCATCAGTTCAGTTCAGTCACTCAGTCATGTCCGCAGCACGCCAGGCCTCCCTGTCTATCACCAACTCCCAGAGTTCACTCAGACTTATGTCCATCGAGTCGGTGATGCCATCCAGCCATCTCATCCTCGGTCGTCCCCTTCTCCTCCTGCCCCCAATCCCTCCCAGCATCAGAGTCTTTTCCAGTGAGTCAACTCTTCGCATGAGGTGGCCAAAGTACTGGAGTTTCAGCTTTAGCATCATTCCTTCCAAAGAAATCCCAGGGTTGATCTCCTTCAGAATGGACTGGTTGGATCTCCTTGCAGTCCAAGGGACTCTCAAGAGTCTTCTCCAACACCACAGTTCAAAAGCATCAGTTCTTCGGCGCTCACATATTTGGATTCTGAGGACTAGTTAGAAGAATAAATAGTGCTAGCAAAATGTTCTTTGTAGCTTAATTGGTACACAAATTTTGTTAAAAGGGCATTTCTTTAAGTGTATGGAAATTTTAAGTTTGATGATTTTACAATAGATTTCTCTTTCTATTTTGCTTAATTTGTAACAAACACAACTACCATTGCACTATGTAAAAAGTATGATTTCCTGCATTGCCAACAAATATGCTTTGAAAGTTAAATTTTGGTTACAAGTGTATTTTAATGGTGCAGCTGCAATGGCAGGAAAACATCCTGCAGTAGTTCTCCTAACTAAGGAGCTTGTATCATAGTGTAAAGCAGCATAATGTTATCTTCAAAAATGCTACATTAAAAAAAAAAAAAGCCATTTTAACTAAACAGTGTGTTTAGTGATGTAGGAAGATTATAAACTATGGAATGGCTAATGGGTTAAATTTGGTATTATTATTCATTAAGTGATTAAAGAGAAAATGACTGTAAATAACTATCAGTGCAAACTGAGCTGCTAAGTTTATTGGAGTTGAAGAGACTATAAAGAACATGTGCACTAAGAAAAGATCTCATAATATTTTTGGCAGGTAACAAACTAGTTTGATTCCAATTACTGGGAACCAGATGTGAACAAAACAACCATGTTTGTTTATTTGTCTGATATATTTGTCATTTTTAATTAGCCTATTGCTTAAGCAAAAATGAAATGCAATATTTTTTCCAGTGGTAGAAAAGGTCAAAGAACAAAGACAAAAGTGAGAAGTTGGAGGCATTCAACAAACTGTAATGACAAGTTCCAAAATTTAACTGATTTTAAAGAGATAAATGGTGATATTATTATTATACATCTGCCAAATTTATCATGGAACACCATATAAATTTTGTGAATTATCTCAATTTTTTTTTAACTCAAGAAAGATCAGTTCATAGGATATTCTTGGATCCAGAATCCACTTATTTCATTAAACAACAATATAACTAAACCGAAATTCTATACCATAAATTATTAGAATTGTTACTAATGAAAGATTAAAAACACTTTGTGAGCACACAATATAGCTTGCTTCTTTTTTTTTTTTTTTTTGAGACTTTTAACTTTTACTTTTGTATTGAGGCATAGCTGATTATCTTCCCTGGTGGCTCAGCTGGTAAAGAATCCACCTACAATGCAGGAGACCTGGGTTCGATCCCTGGGTTGGAAAGATCCCCTGGAGAAGCTACCCACTCCAGTACTCTGGCCTGGAGAATTCCATGGACTGTATAGTCCTTGGGGTCACAAAGAGTCAGACTGAGTGACTTTCACTTCACAGCTGATTAACAGTATTGTGATAGTTTCAGAGCAGCTAAGGGACTCAGCCATACAAATCAGTTCAGTTCAGTCACTCAGTCTCTATCTGACTCTTTTCAGCCCCATGCGCTGTAACACACCAGGCTTCCCTCAGTTCAGTTCAGTTCAGTTCAGTTGCTCAGTCATGTCCGACTCTTTGCGACCCCATGGAATGCAGCATGCCAGGCTTCCCTGTCCATCACAAACTCCTGGAGTTTGCTCAAACTTCTGTCCATCAAGTTGGCGATGCCATTTAGCTATCTTATCCTCTGCTGTTCCCTTCTCCTACTGCCTTCAATCTTTCCCAACATCACGGTCTTTTCCAATGAGTCAGATCTTTGCATTAGGTGGTCAAAGTGGAGTTTCAGCTTTAGCATCAATCCTTCCAAAGAATATTCAGGACTCATTTCCTTTAGGATTGACTGGTTTGATCTCCTTGCAGTCCAAAGGACTCTTCAGAGTCTTCTCCAACACCACAATTCAAAAGCATTGATTCTTCAGCACTCAGCTTTCTTTATGGTCCAACTCTCACATCCATACATCGCTACTGGAAAACCATAGCTTTGACTAGACTGACATTTTTTGGCAAAGTAATGTCTCTGCTTTTTAATATGCTGTCTAGGTTTGTCACAGCTTTTCTATCAAGGAGCAAGTGTCTTTTAATTTCATGGCTGCAGTCACCATCTGCAGTGATTTTGGAGCCCCCCGAAATAGTCTTTCACTGTTTCATTTGGTTTCCCATCTATTAGCATGAAGTGATGGGACCAGATGCCATGATCTTAGTCTTTTGAATCTTGAGTTTGAAGCCAGTTTTTCACTCTTCTCTTTCACCTTCATCAAAAGGCTCTTCAGTTCCTTTTCACTATCATAAGGGTGATGTCATCTGCTTATCTGAGGTTATTGATATTTTTCCTGGCAATCTTGATTCCAGTTTGTGCTTAATCCAGCTCAGCATTTTTCATGATGTACTTTGCATATAAGTTAAATAAGCAGAGTGACAACATACAACCTTGAGGTACTCCTTTCTCAATTTGGAACCAGTATGTTGCTCCGTGTCTGGTTCTAACTGTTGTTTCTTGACCTGCATGCAGATTTCTCAGGAGGCAAGTAAGGTGGTCTGGTATTCCTATCTCTTTAAGAATTTTACACAGTTTGTAGTGCTCCACACAGTCAAAGTCTTTGACATAGTCAATAAAGCAGAATTAGATTTTTTCTGGATTTTTTTTAAACTCTCTTGCTTTTTTGATAATTCAGCTGATGTTGGCAATTTGATCTCTGGATCCTTTGCCTTTTCTAAATCCAGCTTGAACACCTGGAATTTTTCAGTTCTGGTAATGTTGAAGCCTCGTGTCAGACTCTTTGCGACCCGTGGACTGTAGCCCACCAAGCTCCTCTGTCCATGGGATTCTCCAGGCAAGAATACTGGAGTGGGTTGCCATTTCCTTCTCCAAGGGATCTTCCCGACCCAGGGATCGAACCCAGGTCTCCCACATTGCAGGCAGACGCTTTAACCTCTGCACCACCAGGGAAGCCCAATGTTGAAGCCTCACCTGGAGAATTTTGAGCGTTACTTTGCTAGTGGGTAAGATGAGTGCAATTGTGTGTTAGTTTGAACATTCTTTGGCATTGCCTTTCTTTGGGATTGGAATGAAAACGGAACTTTTCCAATCCTTTGGGCACTGCTGAGTTTTGCAGATTTGCTGGCATATTGACTGCAACACTTTCACAGCATCATCTTTTAGGATTTGAAATAGTTCAACTGGAATTCCATCACCTCCACTAGCGATGTCTATAGTGATGCTTCCTAAGGCCCACTTGACTTCACATTCCAGGATGTCTGGCTCTAGGTGAATGATCGCACCATTGTGGTTATCTGGGTGACTAAGATCTTTTTTGTATAGTTCTTCTGTGTATTCTTGCTACCTCTTCTTAATATCTTCTCCTTCTGTTAGGTCCATACTATTTCTGTCCTTTATTGTGCCCATTTTTGTATGAAATGTTCCCTTGGTATGTCTAATTTTCTTGAAGTGATCTCTAGTCTTTCCCATTTTATTTTTTCTTCTATTTCTTTGTATTGATCACTGAGGAAGGCTTTGTTATCTCTTCTTGCTATTCTTTGGAATGCTGCATTCAAATGGATATATCTTTCCTTTTCTCCATTGCCTTTAGCTTCTCTTCTTTTCTCAGCTATTTGTGAGGCCTCCTCAGACAACCATCTGCCTTTTTGCATTTCTTTTTCATGGGATTGTCTTGAACACCGCCTCTGATACAATATCATGAACCTTCATCCATAATTCTTCAGGCACTCTGTCATACATATAGATGTCTTCATTCTCTCCCAAGCTCCCCTCCCATCTAGACTGGCACATAACATTCCATGTGCCTTACAATAGACCCTTGTTGGTTACCCATTTTAAATATAGCAGTATGTACATGACCTTCCCAAAGTCCTTAACTATCCATTCCCCACAGCAACCATAATTTTGTTTTCTGAGTCTGTCTCTTTCTGTTCTATAAGGTCATTTTTTCATTTTGTTTTAGATTCCACTTATAAAGGATGTCATACTATATTTGTCTTTTGCTTTCTGAATTACTTCACTCGGTATGACACTTTATATGTCAATTCATATTCCTACAAATGGCATTATTTCATTCTTAACAGCTGAATAATATTCCATTGTGTATATGCACCACATTTTCTTTATTCACTCCTCTGTTGATGGGCATTTAGGTTACTCCCATGTCTTAGTTATTGCAAATAGTGCTACAATGAACATGGGGATGCATGTATCCTTTTGGATCATGTTTTTCTCCAGATATGTGCCCAGGATTGGGGTTACAGGGTCATATGGTAGCTTTATTTTTAGATTTTAAGGAACTTCCGTACTGTTCTCTATGTGGCTTCCCAGGTGACACTAGTGATAAAGAACCCACCTGCCAATGCAAGAGACATAAGGTGCATAGGTTTGAAACCTGGGTTAAGAAGATCTTCTGGAGGGGAGGGTATGGCAACCCACTCCAGTATTTTGCCTGGAGAATCTCTTGGACAGACGAGCCTATTGGGCTACAGGTCATAGGGTTGCAAAGAGTCAGAAAAGATTGAAGTGACTTACCATGAGCACACACATACTGTTCTCCATAGTGGCTGTATGAATTTACATTCCCACTAGAAGTGTAGGAAGGTTCCCTTCTCTCTACACCCTCTCCAGCATTTGTTTTTTTGTGGTTGTATTGATGATAGCCATTCTGACCAGTGTGAGTGATGTCTCATTGTAATTTTGATTTGCATTTCTGTAATAACTAGGGATGTTGAACACCTTTTCATGTGCCTATTGGCCATCTGCACGTCCTCTTTGGAGAAATGTCTATTCATGTCTTTTGCCCATTTTTTGACTGGATTGTTTGTTTTTATGCTATTAAGTATCATAGTTAGTTAAGTCGCTCAGTCGTGTCCAACTCTTTGCGACCCCATGGACTGTAGCCCACCAGGCTCCTCCGTCCATGGGATTCTCCAGGCAAGAATACTGGAGTGGGTTGCCATTTCCTTCTCCAGGGGAATCTTCCCAACTCAGGGATCGAACCCAGGTCTACCATATTAGAGGCAGACGCTTTAACCTCTGAGCCACCAGGGAAGCCTGGCTATTAAGTATCATAAGCTGTTTGTAAATTTCAGAGACTAATCCTTTATCGGTCACATCATTTGCAAATATTTTGTCCCAAACTGGTTTGTCATGTTGTTTTGTCTGTTGCTTTCTTTGCTATGCAAAAAGTCTTGAGTTTAAGTAGGTCCCATTTGTTTATTTTTGCTTTTATTTCCATTATTCTGAGAGATGGATCAAAAAAGATGTTGCTGTGACTTATATTAGAGAGTTTTGTGCCTATATTTTCCTCTAGGAGTTTTATAGTGTCTGATCTCACATTTAGGTATTTAACCTATTTTGAGCTTATTTTGTGTATTGAGTTAAGGAATGATCTAATTTTATTTTTTTACATGTGGCTGTCCTGTTTTCCCTGCACCATTTGTTGAAGAGACTTGTCCTCCCAACCTTGTGTAACCTTGCCTCCTCTTTGACCATAGATGCATGGACCTATTTCTGGGTTTTCTGTCTTGTTAAAACGATCTATATTTCTATTTTTGTGCCAGTATGATACTGTTTTGATGACTGTAGCTTTGTAGTATAGTCTGAAGTCAGGGAGCTTGATTCCTCCAGGTCTGTTTTTCTTTTTCAAGATGGCTTTTGCTACTAGGGTCTTTTGTGTTTTCATACACAGTTTGAGGTTTTGGGGCTTCCCAAATGGCAACCCACTCCAGTATTCTTGCCTGGAGAATCCCATGGACAGAGGAGCTCAGTGGGCTACAGTCCACGGGTCGCAAAGGGTTGAACACGACTGAGCGACTTCACTTCACTCACTTGTGGCTCAGCTGGTAAAGAATCTGCCTGCAATGCAGGAGACTGGGGTTCAATCCCTGGGTTTGGAAGATCTCCTGGAGAAGGGAAAGGCTACCCACTCCAGTATTCTTGCCTGAAGAATTCCATGGACTGTATAGTCCATGGAGTCACAAAGAGTCAGACACAATTGAGCGACTTGCACTTGCACTTTTCACTTTTAAGGTTTTTTTCCTTCTAATTCTGTGAAAAATGCCATTGGTAATTTGATTGGGATTGCATTGAATCTGTAGATTGCCGTGGGTAGTATAGTCATTTTGACAGTATTGATTTTTCCAATCCGCAAACATGGTATATCTTTCCATCTATTTATGTCTCCCTCGATTTCTTTCATTAGCATTAGTACAGGTTTTTTGTCTTCTTAGGTACTTTTGTCTCCTTAATAAACGTGAAAAATAATTATCCTTAGTTTGCTGAAATTGCTTTAAAATTTCTTCCCACAGCAGTTTCTGGGAAAGAAAGCTTAGTAAGACTAATTTTTCTACTCTGAGTACTATCAATATTAAAGCAAAATATAGAAAAATATAGCTTTGTGTTATGCCCTGTGAATAGTATTGGCATCAATCGAACTTGTTTTTGAGAAACAAAATGAGAAGTGCATTGCAGGCGAATTCTTTACCATCTGAGCCACCAGCGAAGATTCAAGCATACTGGAGTGTGCTGCCATTCCCTTCTTCAGGGGATATTCTCAACCCAGGGGTAGATCTGAGGTCTCGAATCCAGGTCTGCTGCATTACAGGCAGATTCTTACCATCTGAGCCACCTGTGAAGCCCCTATCACTATGACCTGTGAATAGAATTGCCATCAATTCAACCTGTTTTAGAGAAACTAAACAGGAAGTGAACTCATTTGTCACATTAAAACCTTCAATATTTGTAGGCAGTCTTCATTCAGTGTACTGATTAGCATCTAATATGGAATCACTGTTTTATTCCTGAGAGTCTCCTTTTGTTATGAGGAGGGACTACATGATGTGAAATTGTAATCCCCAATTTCATTCCCAGATATTCACTTCACAAATGATGTGTATGGTTTTGTAATTTTTTTCTATGTTGTGTATGTTCTGATTATACTCATTAAATTTAATTTTATTGCTACTGAACCAAAGCAAGTTTCTAAAGAAGGATTTAAGTAAAGTATTTTTCAGTGCTATTGTAAACAGCTTGAGTGACTAAAAAACTTTGGAAATTTATTAAAGTAAAATAGTTTAATCAAAATAAATTTAAAAAGTGAAAGATGCCAGCATGAAAAAATAAATTGATAAGATAAAGTTTAAACAAGAATAAGGCATCGTGCAATGATGACTTCAAGTGTAAGAAAGAAGATTGAGGAAGAATGGCCTTAAAGTCAGAAACTGGAAAGTGATTCTGAAGAGAATTGAAGTCATTATTTTCCACTGGAGACACAGTGAGATATCTGATTGGTCCATTTGATGTAAGATAATGGGTAGAGTCCATCTAGTCAAGGCTATGGTTTTTCCAGTGGTCATGTATGGATGTGAGAGTTGGACTGTGAAGAAGGCTGATCGCCGAAGAATTGATGCTTTTGAGCTGTGGTGTTGGAGAAAACTCTTGAGAGTCCCTTGGACTGCAAGGAGATCCAGCCAGTTCATTCTGAAGGAGATCAGCCCTGGGATTTCTTTGGAAGGAATGATGCTAAAGCTGAAACCAGTACTTTGGCCCCCTCATGAGAAGATTTGACTCATTGGAAAAGACTATGATGCTGGGAAGGATTGGGGGCAGGAGAAGAAGGGGATGACAGAGGATGAGATGGCTGGATGGCATCAATGAGTTGATGGACGTGAGTCTGAGTGAACTCCAGGAGTTGGTGATGGACAGGGAGGCCTGGCTTGCTGCGATTCATGGGGTCGCAAAGAATCGGACACAACTGAGCGATTGAACTGAACTGAACTGAACTAAATGGGTACTTGAAGATTAAGCTCTCTGCTTCCTTTTTTACTGAGATGTGTACTCTCATTTATTTCTTTGCAATTCCGTAAGCTGCAGACAAAGATTTTGTCTTCAGAAGATTTTGAAATGAGATCTCAGCTTTACAGCAGACTCTATGTCTGACTATGATTCACAAGGTATAAACTTCCCCTTTGGTCAGAACAAAAGCTGATATTTTGGCCTCCATTTGCATGATTCCTTTGTCCATCTAATTTTGGACAGATATCTGGAAAGTGGCATTTTGTCTTTGTCAATTCCAAATGCCTACTATGACAGTTTTGTAAATCATAAGCTGAAAATCGGGATGGGGGTGTTCCCTCTTTCATCAAAATAGTTTTCTCTCCCTCTTTGTCACTTTGTCTTATGTATCTTTATGTCTATTAATCTATCAATCTATCTATGTATCTATCTCTTTACATCTAGCATCTATCTATTTACCAGTATCTAATAGTATAGTCTTTAGACTGGTATCCATGCACCAAGAGTTATGTGATACATACTTTTGATAATACTCTCATCCATATTTCACTGTCAGAAGCAATATTATATTTTTCAATTTATCCTGTTATAAAATAACATATTCTTGTTATTCGGATTTCTGAAATATGTTTGTGTTACATGGAAAATTCTTCTGTTCTTACTGGTCACCCCAGGGATGGTCATTAAACGGGAAAATAATGCCATCTTTCCAGCTACTTCAGCACAGACTTTTAAATGCAAACTTATCATACTCTACTCCATTCACAGTTCTTGTCCACTTGCATTGTATGTGAATAACACAAAGACTTAAAAGACATTCCCTCTGGTTAAATAAAACCTAACAGTTTTCCAGAGCATGCAGAATTAATCACAGATAATAATTATACAAAGAGACAATACACTTATTATGAAAGCATATATATACACCATTAAGCAAACAGTGGCATAAACTTCTGGGAAAGGAGGGAAATAAGCATTAGTTGGTGATGATAAGAGGGAAGAAAAAGACACCCAGAAATATAAATTCTAATTTTCACTGGTGAAATATTTTAGGTCTAGAGATTTTAAAGTTTGAATTCTTCTGTGTCTGTATTGGCTGCTCTTGTCAATGAATCATCTGCAGGGAAATGTTTGGCCTTGACAGTCCACTGTTAGCCTGGCACATAGAGCAGATTATTAAAGCATCTTGTCTATCATTTGCAACTTTATACTTTATAAACACTTCTTTATGCCAAAAAAGTCCAGTGAGACGGAAATCCAATGGAGAAACTTTTAATACCACAGGATAGATTTAGAGGAACAGAACATTTTATAGTGTGCTTCTGCTTCCAAAAGCTGCCTTCACTGTTCCAGAAAGTGTAATGGGTAAGGGATTTTTCTAATTAACTCCATGTTATGCTAAAGGAAGCATCCTTTTAAAATTTGACTTTGTCAGTTTAAAGCACCAAATCCAAACTAAAGGAGCAAAGAAACTTTTGGTATTCACCAGTTATGTTTCTCTGAAATGAATCTTGAATCACTTTATCATTTAGGTTGTCCCTCATGTTGATGAAATGACAGACTGGATATTCCTTTTATATCTCTAGATTTTTTTTTTTTTTGAGTGCTAGTAAATTCACTTCCCAGTTTCTCCCATCAAAAAATCAAACACATTTATACATTACTGTTGTCTATCATGGTATCTTGTATATTTCTCATGATAATCTGTGAGTGGATATAACTGAAAGTATTCACCCTCTCTATGGTTCACTGGCATTCCTGGTAATAAGAGAGCTATAGCTGTAAGGTGTAATTGTATCTTATTATTCCCTTTGACTCGAGAGACAAGCTTCAACCCTGTGTGCACTCTGGGACTTCAGATTCATCATTCTCTGAGAATCCCTCCACCAATATGCACAAACATAACCTGAGAGCTCCAGTATTTTGAGAAAGAAATTCAATTCATGTAATAATACTGTACAACACAATACTATATCACATTTCAACTTTTAGAATACAGGAAAATCTCTGAGCTGAGAACCAGCAACTTTAAGTTATAAGCCCAGTTCTACTTCAAACTAGCTGCATGGTTTAGGGCATGCTAATTGTCTTCTCTCAGTTTCTCTCCTCATAAATAATAAAGACATGCAGATAATGCATCTGAGGAATTCAAGTGAGATGTATGACAAAAGAATGTGGGGATTTTGATAACTATGTGAGTCCAAGGCCAGTTTAAAGTTGTGGGTTTTTTTTTTTTTTTTAAATAAAAGCTTGTCAGTCTGTTAGCTGAATAACACACAATTAATTTGGATTTAGCATGAGAGGGAGGTCTTAGTTTGCAATTTTTACTATCTTTTAACCCTTTCCAATGCAAGTTCTTGAGAGTCCCTTGGACTACAAGGAGATCCAACCAGTCCATCCTAAAGGAGATCAGACCTGGGTGTTCATTGGAAGGACTGATATTGAAGCTGAAACTCCAGTACTTTGGCCACCTCATGCGAAGAGCTGACTCATTTGAAAAGACCCTGATGCTGGGAAAGATTGAGGGCAGGAGGAGAGGGGGATGACAGAGGATGAGACGATTGGATGGCATCACTGAATCAATGGACATGGGTTTGGGTACCAAACCAGACTCGGGCAGTTGATGATGGACAGAGAGGCCTGGTGTGCTGCGGTTCATGGGGTCACAAAGAGTTGGACATGACTGAGTGACTGAACTGAACTGAATGCAAGTTCTGTTTTTTCTATAAAAGTCCTCTACAGTGATGCTAAAACTAATTTAGTGCTTTAAAACCAAAGATGGACATGTAGAAAAGTATCAATAACAAAGAAAGGTTATTTGTATCATTTCTTGGCTGTTACAGCTTGAATAAAACTTGTTTTTTTCCAAACTTTATAGTAAATAATATGTTAACTCTCATTGATACAGAACCATCGATACAGAATTTCCCCATTAGCAGTGCACATAGTTGGCCAAGCCACCATATTGGTTGGTGAACCTCATAATCTATTGCCCTTTTTCTGCATTGATATTTTATTCTTAGTCTACTTTCTGGCTCTTTATGTGGGAATCTTTAAATGCATAAGAAGCTCAGATAGTTATATTTTAGTTTCTTGTCAAATATTTACATGTAATGGGTAGATTCATACAGAGGAGTTGTGATTAGTTGCCAAGGAATATCAAGACTCATATGCAACTGTTAGTATTTAAAGTTTTTTTCTGTTTATTTCTGCAAATGCAGAAGATAAACACTGTCAGTTCAAAGTAAACTCCAAAGTACATACAATTTGCAAAGATGGTAGTCCCCTAGTTTTGCATTGTTCAAAACACATGAAGTGCTGGGTTTTCAGCCAGCTCTTTGGGGTGAATAGTGCCATGTGTGAAGGATCAAGCAACTGCCCAGCCTGGCCAGATTGAAATTAATTAGAATCTTCCGCTGTAGAGTTTACAGTGTAATGAAGACTTATAAGTGAAGAAAATAAACCTAAACATAACAAATTCAATCACAGTGGTGAAGGGAAGATTTCTGAGATTCATATTTGGAATAAATAAGAAAACACGGACAACTGGAATTTGAGAGAGTATAAGGAATTCAAGCTACTGTTCTACAATATGTTGTCTTGAGTGATGTTCAGAAGATTTTGACTGAAAGCAACCATTTCTCTTAGTGCTTTGAGAACTATTTACTAACATTGCTCCCCCTGCCAAATATTTTCCCTTCATTCCCACTGCTGTGATTAGGAAGCTAAATGCATCTAACAATGATTCCTAGTTGGTGACAAACACTGCTTGGTCTGTGAATTTGTTAATTCCTCCTTCCCTACTTCCAAGTCAAAGGGAGGAGTAGGAAACCTCTGTTTATTCTTGAAATATGTTTTCTTTATAAGAGATGACATTAATATCTGCTCTATGGTTCTTATTCCCTCTCCTCTTTCTTCCTTCTCATCCTTCTTCTACTTCAGTCTTCACCCTCCCTTTTATCATGTTTAGCCATACTTTAGGCTTCCCAGGTGGCACTATTGGTAAAGAAACCAATGCAAAAGACATAAGAGATATGGATTTGATCTCTAGGTAGGGAAGATCCTCTGGAGGAGGCCATGGCAATGTACTCCAGAATTCTTGCCTGGAGAATGCCATAGACAGAGGAGCCTGGCAGGCTACAGTCCATAGGGTTACAAAGAGTTAGACAGATGGGGAAACAGTGGATGACTTTATTTTTCTGGGCTCCAAAATCACTGCAGATGGTGACTGCAGCCATGAAATTAAAAGACACTTACTCCTTGGAAGGAAAGTTATGACCAACCTAGACAGCATATTAAAAAACAGAGACATTACTTTGCCAACAAAGGTCCATCTAGTCAAGGCTATGGTTTTTCCAGTGGTCATGTATGGATGTGAGAGTTGGACTATAAAGAAAGCTGAGCGCCAAAGAATTGATACTTTTGAACTGTGCTGTTGGAGAAGACTCTTAAGAGTCCCTTGGACTGCAAGGAGATCCAACCAGTCCATCCTAAAGGAGATCGGTCCTGGGTGTTCATTGGAAGGACTAATGCTGAAGCTGAAACTCCAATACTTTGGCCACCTCATGCGAAGAGCTGACTCATTTGAAAAGACTCTGATGTTGGGAGGGATTGGGGGCAGGAGGAGAAGGGGACGACAGGATGAGATGGTTGGATGGCATCATGAACTCGATGGACATGGGTTTGGGTGGACTCCAGGAGTTAGTGATGGACAAGGAGCCCTGGTGTGCTGCGGCTCATGGGGTTGCAAAGAGTTGGACATGACTGAGTGACTGAACTGAACTGAAGTGACTGACTTAATATGCATGCATGCAGACATACATTATTGCTGAGTATTGATAAGGTCTTCACAAGACACAATAATAAATACTATTTTTTAGTGGCAAAATACAATCTGAGGGGATCTTGGAACAGAAAAGTCATAACAAAATAACATAAAAATAGTAGAAATAAAATGAATATTCATTTGATGGAGATTTTAAGGCAGCTTTGTATAGTAGATAGATATGAACTGAGAGTTAACAAATCTCAAGTCTGGTCCTTTCTGTATAGGTAATTAACTGTAACACTGAAAAACTGATTTTTCTTACCCTAAAGGTGACTGGAAGAAGGCACTACAAAATGTGGTGAGTGGAAAGCCAACTATTTGCTATGCATACAGGGAAAGGTTTTGTTCTTGCTTGGAAGTAACAAGCAAGATAGAGAAGAATTCATGGTGAAAATGGAGTTTGAACTTGGCCTTGGAGATTATGATGAATTCTAGTTATCAGAAAAGAAATAGAAGAGGGGAGGAAGAGAGGCATATCAACTTGAGACAACAATATCAGAAATATATACATACGTGTGTGTGTATGTGTGTGCATGTGTGTGTGTATAAGCCATTATTCAGTAATGCAGAAGCGTCTAGTCCAACAAAAGCATAGAATGTTTTCCTCAAATTTGTAGTATTGACCCTGGTTATTCCCAGTGGCCTCTTAAGTGATGCTAACATTTCTTGACAATTTAAAAATGCAGTTAAATGTGTACAATGACACAAATAAGTCTTCTGCAAAAATGTCAGTCAGTAATTCTTAATATCTGTATTTTTATGATCACTATATTCTGCAAAGGTTATGCTTTCAATCAGTGCTTAGTAAATAGTGTTCAATTTCTTTTAACTGAGGTATTTTCATGTCTTATCTGTATCACTGTTAAATTTAAAATTTTTTTCTTTTTCTGTTTTTGAACTCTTTATTTTGTATTGGGGTATTGGACTTCCCTGGTGGGTCAGTGGTAAAGAATATGTCTGCAAAGCAGGAGATGCAGGTTCAATTCCTGGGTCGGGAAGAATCCCTGGAGAAGGGAATGGCAACCCACTCCAATATCCTTATCTGGGAAATCCCATGGACAGAGGAGCCTACCTGGCTCCCGGGGTTGCAAATAATGGGACAAGACTTAACCACTAAGCAACAACAAAAGGGCCAATTTGCCATGTTGTGATCGTTTCAGGTAAACAACAAAGGAACTCAGCCATACACATACATGTATCCATTCTCCCCTAAACTCCGCTCTCATCTCAGCTGCCATAGAACACCAAGAAGATTTCCATATTGTGGTTATCCATTTTAACAGTTTGTATATATTCATCCCAAACTCTGTAACTATCCCTTCCTCCCATCCTTCCCCCCCTGCAACCATAAGTTTGTTCTCTAAGTCTGTGAATCTCTGCTCTGTAAGTTCATTTGTATCATTTTAGATTTCATATATAAAGGACGTTATAAGATAAGTCTCCTTCTCAAAATTTGTCTTTTCTTATTCTTGTGCTATTTTGCACCACCAATTAAGGAAAACGGATCAATGATTCAAAGTGGAGAACTGATACCTGAAAGTGGGGAAGAAAGTAATACATATGAGAAAGCATACCATGGATAGGACACTGGTGTCAGAAAACTAGAAATCTGTTAGATTCTAGAATAACTTATTCTGAAAGTCTGATGGATTTCTCAAGAACCCACAATGGAGAGCTAAAGGGTAGGAATTGTGATGATCTCACATGCTAGTAAAGTAATGCTCAAAATTCTCCAAGCCAGGCTTCATATGTGAACCGTGAACTCCCTGATGTTCAAGCTGGTTTTAGAAAAGGCAGAGGAACCAGAGATCAAATTGCCAACATCTGCTGGATCATGGAAAAAGTAAGAGAGTTCCAGAAAAACATCTATTTCTGCTTTCTTGAGTAGGCCAAAGCCTTTGACTGTGTGGATCACAATAAACTGTGGAAAATTCTGAAAGAGATGGTTCTTGAGAGTCCGTTGGACTGCAAGGAGATCCAACCAGTCCATTCTGAAGGAGATCAGCCCTGGGATTTCTTTGGAAGGAATGATGCTAAAGCTGAAGCTCCAGTACTTTGGCCACCTCATGCGAAGAGTTGACTCATTGGAAAAGAGTCTGATGCTGAGAGGGGTTGGTGGCAGGAGGAGAAGGGGATGCCCGAGGATGATATGGCTGGATGGCATCACGGACTCGATGGACGTGAGTCTGAGTGAACTCCGGGAGATGGTGATGAGCAGGGAGGCCTGGCGTGCTGCGATTCATGGGGTCGCAAAGGGTCGGACATGACTGAGGGACTGAACTGAACTGAACTGATGTTAGAAAAATCAGATTTTATTGAACTACCAACTCTCCAGTCTCTAATACTCACTGCTTTGTCTGCTATGAAACATGGGCAAGATGCCTTCCATGCATTCAGTTTTTTTTTTTTTTTTTAACAGACACAGTGACCTCTCATAAACTAGAAAAAAAAGTTAAAGACAAACTTATTCCAGGTGAGAATGCCAGATGAAACACTGGAAAATATTCTCGGTCACCTGTCCCTTTGGGTAGATAATGTATCATCCAATGAAACATAGTATGAGGGAATAATTACTGTTTTTAATATATAC
Source organism: Cephalophus harveyi (assembly GCA_006410635.1). Taxonomy (NCBI): domain Eukaryota; kingdom Metazoa; phylum Chordata; class Mammalia; order Artiodactyla; family Bovidae; genus Cephalophus; species Cephalophus harveyi. The sequence continues at coordinate 464,621 of SJYT01032985.1, forward strand.
TATCAGATACCTTTCTTAGAGCTTGAAGAAAACACTGAGGCTCAGTGTATGAAAATGTGACATGTAAGTCTCAAGAAGGTTTCTCTTTTGTTCACTCTAGAACATAATGCTTCAGAAAAAGGGGTACTTTTTCTATTACATGGATTTCAAAAATGCACTGAGATTAGAACTCACAGACTCTGAAGTTTGAAAAGAAAGGGCCAGAGTTTACAGCTGAGTGACCATTCCTGAGTTTGCATTCCTGAGTGATCATTTTATTTGCAGAGATCAATTTGCATTCAACAGTGTACCTGAAAATCTTAATTCCATGTAGAATAGAATTATGAAAACTGAGACTATGTACAGTCTTGTTATTCTGCACAATTTCACAATTATGTATAATTACATATATATCTTTGGGCAGGAAGTATCTTTATTTTTTACCCTGAAGTATGTTATTTTGAGGGGAAAGTTGTGCATCAGTGATAAGACAAAAATATGTCCTTTCTAGGCACTGAAAATGGCAGGAAAAAAGTACGTGCTGTGACTGGTTTAATGACTGATTTTAAGAAGAAAGCTCAGAAAGATATAATACACATCTTGAATATAACAAAGCTATTATTTTCCAGACATGGTATGAATGTTTTTAGCTTGAGGATGAGCTCTCAGTATTGCTTAGGACTCTATGGTATGAATCATATTCACTTTTCTTTTTAAATCTTTACCATCACTAAATTACATCCTTCACCCATTGGAAAAAGTAAGTTAGTTATGTATTATAAAAATGAGATCACAGAATACGAAGAGATGTATTCAGTACTAAATAGCACTAAATAGCATATTAAGTTCATTCTTTTCATCTTCTTATGGTCTTACTACTTTCATAAGATGTCCATATACTAAAAGTATTGTACTGTCTAAATCAAATTGACAAAAATGTAGTTAAAAGATTATAAGATCTCTCAATATAGCCATTTTCATGACAATTACTTGCTAATTGTGATTTTTATCATTGTACTGTATTTCATCACCAAATCTTGAAAACAATAATGATATGCCTCTTCATTTAGTATTTCATACTGCATTGAAAGTTGATTTTTATGGAGAAGTCCATTCTTCCGGAGAAGGCAATGGCAACCCACTCCAGTACTCTTGCCTGGAAAATCCCATGGTGGGCTGCAGTCCCTGGGGTCGCTAAGAGTTGGATACGACTGAGCGACTTCACTTTCACTTTTCCCTTTCATGTATTGGATAAGGAAATGGCAACCTACTCCAGTGTTCTTGCCTGGAGAATCCAAGGGATGGGGGAGCCTGGTGGGCTGCCGTCTCTGGGGTCGCACAGAGTCGGACACGACTGAAGCGACTTAGCAGCAGCAGCAGCAGACCATTCTTCATCAAAATATCTGTTTTCTTATTATTTTCCTCATTATCACCTTAATCTAGCCTCACTGCATTCTGGACTCGCCAGGTCCAAAGCCTTTACTCTAGCTATTCCCTGGGCCTGGGACACTTGCTCCAGAGGTATTCACTTGTCTTCTCTCTCACCTCGTTCAAGGCTTTGCTTGTGTCCATGAGAACTGCCTTGAAACTCTCATCTCTACGTACTACACAAACCATTTGTTATCCCTATTACTCTGTTCTGCTATTTTATAGCACTTATAACTTTCTAATGGTCTCAGTTCAGTTCAGTCGCTCAGTCATGTCTGACTCTTTGTGACCCTATGAATTGCAGCACGCCAGGCCTCCCTGTCCATCACCAACTCCTGGAGTTCACTCAGACTCACATCCATCGAGTCAGTGATGCCATCCAGCCATCTCATCCTCGGTCGTCCCCTTCTCCTCCTGCCCCCAACCCCTCCCAGCATCAGACTCTTTTCCAATGAGTCAACTCTTCGCATGAGGTGGCCAAAGAACTGGAGTTTCAGCTTTAGCATCATTCCTTCCAAAGTAATCCCAGGGCTGATCTCCTTCAGAATGGACTGGTTGGATCTCCTTGCAGTCCAAGGGACTCTCAAGAGTCTTCTCCAACACCACAGTTCAAAAGCATCAATTCTTTTGTGCTCAGCCTTCTTCACAGTCCAACTCTCACATCCATACATGACTATTGGAAAAACCATAGCCTTGACTAGATGGACCTTAGTCGGCAAAGTAGTGCCTCTGCTTTTGAATATGCTATCTAGGTTGGACATAACTTTTCTTCCAAGGAGTAAGCGTCTTTTAATTTTATGGGTGCAGTCGCCATCTGCAGTGATTTTGGAGCCCCCCAAAATAAAGTCAACCACTGTTGCCACTTTTTCCCCATCTATTTCCCATGAAGTGATGGGACCGGATGCTATGATCTTCGTTTTCTGAATGTTGAGCTTTAAGCCAACTTTTTGACTCTCCTCTTTCACTTTCATCAAGAGGCTTTTTAGTTCCTCTTCACTTTCTGCCATAAGGGTGGTGTCATCTGCATATCTGAGGTGATTGATATTTCTCCTGGCAATCTTGATTCCAGCTTGTGTTTCTTCCAGTCCTAATGGTCTCAGTAACCTATTAATACTTATTCATTACATATATCATTTGTTGTCTGTCTTCTTTAAGTTACGTATTTTTCAAGGGTCATAAATACTGTCTGCTATATCTTATGGACTTGATGTATCCATGTATCTATAGATTGTTTCTAAGCAAATTATACATGTTCAATAATGTGTTAATTGATTAGTTACCAAAGAGTTTCAATTAAGAGATAAATTTGCCTTGCTGAAAAAAAGTACAGAGTGATAAATTAACTGGATTTGGACACTAACAAATGGCCCAAGCTATCAACAGGCCAGATGTAGGGACCTTTGTGAAACACCAAAAATCAAGTAACCCTGCTCTCTTATTTAATAATTAATACTATTTATAATTATACTGTGATTTAACATCATACATGTGCATGCATGCTAAGTCATTTTAGTCATGTCTGACTCTTTGCAGCCTGATGGACTGTAGCCCTCCAGGCTCCTCTAGGGAATCTTAGGATTCTCCAGGCAAGAACGCTGGAGTGGGCTGCCGTGCATTCCTCCAGGGGATCTTCCCTATACAGGGATTGAACCCGTGTCTCTCCTGCATTGATAGATGTGGTTTTATTTTTACCACTAGTGCCACCTTGGAAGCCCTTTAACATCATGCTTTATTTTAATAAGTTTACATCATGATATCTGTTTTGTAATTTTGATAAAATTGGTACTGGGTGTTGTTTTGGGTTTTTTTTTTTTTTTTTTTTTCTCAAACATCTCTTAAATGGCTTGCATATGCTAAATTGTTGAGAAACCTTAGCCTACTGAATATAAGAAAAATTCCTATGAGATGCTGTTAGAGAATAAACTATAGACAAGGTTGTAGACAGAATGCTTTTAAATAATCAGTAAGAATTCATGAGAATCGGATTCAGAAGTAACACCAAGGAGGTGGCTAAGACGATAAAAAGTTATAGTTATTTCCCAAACTCCTAGTTTAACAGGTATTGCAATGGTTTTCCATACAATTTTGAACAAATATGTGACTTTTTACACTTCTTTTTGCTTAATCATGTTTATATTAATTAGAAAAGACCCTGATGCTAAGAAAAATTGAAGGCAAAATGAGAAGAGGGTGACAGAGGATGAGATGATTAGATAGCATCACTGACTCAATTGCCATGAATTTGACCAAACTCCTATTCATTAGAAAAGACCCTGATGCTGGGGAAAATTGAAGGCAAAAGGAGAAGAGGGTAGCAGAGGATGAGATCATTAGATAGTGTTTCCACAGACCCAGTGAACATGAATTTGAGCAAACTCCAGGAGATAGTGAAGGACAGGGAAGCCTGGCTTACTGTAGTCTGTGGGACTGCAGAGTCAGACACAACTTAGTGACTGAATAGCAATAACAATTTATTTTCCAGGATTATTAAAAAATAATGTGGATGGGTATAACAGATAAAATGAAAAATATTGGCAGTAAAAGACCATATGTAATATTAGACAAAGAAAGAGATACCAATGCCAACATACAGACAAAATCATTCCATTTTCATTGAACTCAGCATCTGGCAATCTTTTATACAAACAAACTAAGCAGAAGTCTACTACTATAAGATGTATTTGACCTAACTTTCACTCTACTCATGTTAACATATCAACCTGTATTCATCCATTAGATAATTATTATTCAGTTCAGTTCAGTTGCTCAGTCGTGTCCAACTCTTTGCTACCCCATGAACTGCAGCAGGCCAGGCGTCCCTGTCCATCACCAACTCCTGGAGTCCACCTAAACCAATGTCCATCGAGTCGGTGATGCCATCCAACCATCTCATCCTCTGTCATCCCCTTCTCCTCCCGCCTTTAATCTTTCCCAGCATCAGGGTCTTTTCCAGTGAGTCAGCTCTTCGCAT
>SJYT01032987.1:19727-51694 GCA_006410635.1 Cephalophus harveyi
ATCTTCTGTTATTCTTGAGACTTTAGATACTTTCACATATTTATGAGCAAGGTGTATTATTCTTTTCTTAGAAAAAGAAGTTTTATGCATGTTATATTAACATCTCCCTCTAATTTCCTAACAGTTTTCACATAAGTTATTTTATTTCTACTACTTGGGTTAAGCATCCAAATAACATTTTCAATTTTAAAGTTTCAGGAGAAAAAATCTTATACATAAATTGTCAAATATTCATCAGAACCCATTTTCTTTAAAAATAAAAACTGATATGACAGAAGCTAAGTGTACCTGCTCATTTGTTCAACAAATACTATTTACATAGCTCCTATATCCTGACACCATTACAAGAATTTGAAGATTAATGAACAAGCAAGTGAACATCTTGTTCTCATCAAGCTCACAGTTAATGCAACATTGATGAAACCTATGTAACATAATTAACTTGCATTCAGTTCAGTTCAGTGGCTCAGTCCTGCCTGACTCTTTGCGACCCCATGAATCACAGCACTCCAGGTCTCCCTGTCCATCACCAACTCCTAGAGTTCAATCAAGCTCATGTCCATTGAGTTGGAGATGCCATACAACCATATCATCCTCTGTCATCCCCTTCTCCTCCTTCCCTCAATCCCTCCCAGCCTCAGAGTCTTTTCCAGTGAGTCAACTCTTCGCATGAGGTGGCCAAAGTATTGGAGTTTCAGCTTTAGCATCAGTCCTTCCAATGAATACCCAAGACTGATCTCCTTTAGGAGGGACTGGTTGGATCTCCTTGCAGTAAAAGGGACTCTCAAGAGTCTTCTCCAACACCACAGTTCAAAAGCATCAATTCTTCAGCACTCAGCTTTCTTTTGGGAGCCCCCCCAAATAAAGTCTGACACTGCTTCCACTGTTTTCCCATCTATTTCCCATGAAGTGATGAGACCAGATGCATGATCTTAGTATTCTGAATGTTGAGCTTTAAGTCAACTTTTTCACTCTCCTCTTTTACTTTCATCAAGAGGCTTTTTAGCTCCTCTTCATTTTCTGCCATAAGGGTTGTGTCATCTGCACATCTGAGGTTATTGATATTTCTCCTGGCAATCTTGATTCCAGCTTTGCTTCTTCCAGCCCATCATTTCTCATGATGTACTCTGCATAGAAGTTAAATAAGCAGGGTGACAATATATAGCCTTGGCATACTCCTTTTCCTATTTGGAACCAGTCTGTAGTTCCATGTCCAGTTCTAACTGTTGCTTCCTGACCTGTATACAGGTTTCTCAAGAGGCAGGTCCGGTGGTCTGGTATTCCCATCTCTTTCAGAATTTTCCACAGTTTATTGTGATTCACATAGTCAAAGTCTTCGGCATAGTCAATAAAGCAGGTTTGCATTTCATTAATACACCCTAATATTTTTTTTTCAAGTTAAAATTTGTTTTCTTTTTTTGCAATTCTGTGACGTCTCACTAATTAAAGCTGTATTTATAGCTTAATTCTAAGTATTCAGTTTAGTTTAGTCATTCAGTCATGTCCAGTTCTTTGTGACCCCATGAACCACAACAAGCCAGGCCTCCCTGTCCATCACTAACTCCCGGAGTTCACCCAAATCCATGTCCATTGAGTTAGTGATGCCATCCAACCATCTCATCCTCTGTCGTCCCCTTCTCCTCCCGCCCTCAATCTTTCTGAGCATCAGGGTCTTTTCAAATAAGTCAGCTCTTTGCATCAGGTGGCCAAAGTATTGGAGTTTCAGCTTCAACATCAGTCCTACCAATGAACACCCAGGACTGATGCCCTTTAGGATGGACTGGTTGGATCTCCTTGCAGTCCAAGGGACTCTCAAGAGTCTTCTCCAACACCGCAGTTCGAAAGCATCAGTTCTTTGGCACTCACTTTCTTCACAGTCCAACTCTCACATCCATACATGACCCCTGGAAAAACCATAGCCTTGACTAGATGGACCTTTGTTGGCAAACTAATGTCTTTGCTTTTTAATATGTTGTCTGGGTTGGTCATAACTTTCCTTCCAAGGAGTAAGCGTCTTTTAATTTCATGGCTGCAATCACCATCTGCAGTGATTTGGGAGCCCCCAAAATAAAGTCAGCCACTGTTTCCACTGTTTCCCCATCTATTTCCCATGAAGTGATGAGACCAGATGCATGATCTTAGTTTTCTGAATGTTGAGCTTTAAGTCAGCTTTTTCACTCTCTTCTTTTACTTTCATCAAGAGGCTTTTTATTTCCTCTTCATTTTCTGCCATAAGGATGGTGTCATCTGCATATCTGAGGTTATTGATATTTCTCCCGGCAATCTTGATTTCAGCTTTGCTTCTTCCAGCCCAACGTTTCTCTTGATGTACTCTGCATATAACTTAAATAAGCAGGGTGACAATATGCAGCCTTGACGTACTACAGCCTTTTCCTATTTGGATCCAGTCTGTAATTCCATGTCCAGTTCTAACTGTTGCTTCCTGACCTGTATATAGGTTTCTCAAGAGGCAGATCAATTAGTCAAGCTATTACTAATTATCACTTGAAGTAATACAATGCAGGCATGTTTACTTTTCAGTTTGTGAAAATTAACACAATTTTAGTATTCTAGTAAACTCAAAGGACACTAATTGCATGTTTCACTTCATTTGACAAATCCAGGTGTGTCTCATATGTGTAATATAAAAGAAATTTCAACCCAAGTGGTTTTTTAATATTACTTTTAAACCCTTACACAGTGTGGCTAGAGGTACGATGCATTTTTTGGGGGGGCCTTAACTATAATGAAATAAAGAAACATTTAACTGGCTCAAGATTCACCTTTGCCATAGATATTACTGAATACAGCATTTTAAGAAAAAATTTGCCAGGGATTTCAAGGAAGTTCTAACTTCATTATTATGTATGATAGTTTACTGTTTGATACACAAACGTGGCTAACTTTATCTACACCCTGTATTTTGCCAAAGTAATTAAATTATACCTGAGCTGCTGTCCATGTTCCTTAGGGAACTTTTCTGTGGATCCAAAGTGTTTCTTGATATTATATATCACATATAAACAACTGTAATAGAAATCATAAGGATTTGGTGGCCACTATATGGCTCAGATGGTAAAGCGTCTGCCTACAATGCGGGAGACCTGGGTTCAATCCCTTTCTTGGGAAGATCTCCTGGAGAAGGAAATGGCAACCCACTGCAGGATTCTTGCCTGGAAAATCCCATGGACGGACGAGCCTGGTAGGCTATATAGTCCATGGGGTCTCAAAGAGTAGGGCACGACTGAGCGACTTCACTTCACTTCATCACAGAAGGTGCCAGATCTGATATCAAGAAAACAGTCCTGTTCTTGACCCTGCCTAGTAACTTAGCTTGAGATACTTGTCACTTTGGCTCTCATATTATCATTTATAGAGTGAGGTAAATGGTGAGCAAAACTCTAATCACATCTGACTCTAATATCTAAGAGTATATATTATGTGTATTTAAATATATACATACATGTTATTGTATATGGCTTCCCTGGTGGCTCAGATGGTAAAAAATCTGCCTGCAATGCAGAATACCTGGATTCAATGCCTAGGTCAGGAATATCCCCTGGAGAAGGAAATGGCATCCCACTCCAGTATTCTTGCCTGGAGAATCACCAGGACAGAGGTGCCTGGGAAGCTATAGTGCATGGGATCACAAAGAATTGGACATGCCTGAGTGACTAAATACTTTCTGTTATATATATTATATTATTTATAATATATAACATATATTACATATACAAACATATGAAAAAATTTTTAAAAATGACCAAAACATTAGGAGCACATCTAAAATGTTGGTCTCTCTTCTAAGATTTTAATTAAAATATCAAAAAATATAGTTGCTGTATAGAACTGACTCCTCAATGCTCTGGGAGGCAGTATAATGTTGTGGGTAAAAAAGAATGTCTCTGGAATCAGATTTGTCTGTGTACCTACTAACACAATCAGGGTATTGTCAATAACTTCATCATAAGATTGCTGCATTGCTTAGATAAGTTAATATATGCAGAAAGCATTAAACTCTCCCCAGCACACAATAAACATCTATAAATACCAAATCATATTATTCATTTCCCTCAACATCAGTGTTAAATAGAAGCTTCGGAAAGTCCTTACAAAGTTGTATATTTTAAAGAAATTTAATGTATTCTCACAACCATAGAGATTATAACTCTGCTAACCATAACTGTTATCTACCTTTTCATCTATAAAATTTTGTTTACTTATTTATAGCAACTGAAATAAGAATATATGGTAGTCTCGTTATCTGGAATGTGGCTTGCATGATTAATAAAGTTGTTTTATAATATCATTTTTTAATATTTTTATCAAGTTCTCATATTTTAAAACTATTTGACAATGTAAAAAGCTGAGTGAAATATTTAAATGTATGCAAATTCACTTATCAAAAACCCAAATGATTCAACATATTTAACATATCTGCACTTTTCTGCATGCTTATTATATGCCAATAACAGTTTTCTTCAAAAAAGCTAATCTTTTCTTGGTAAAAATGCAATATAAACTCAACATTAATAGAAATGGTTAAGTCAAATGGAAAGGAGGCATAGTAGTAGGAGGTAGAGAGTTTATTTCTTTCAATATACCAAAAAAATTTGAGTTTTATACATGTTAATTCTGAAGTGAAGAAATGTTAGTGGCAGTGAAATTTGCATGCCACTACCTCAGCCTTCAAACAGTAAAATCTCTGGAGGGTTATACAGTTGAATGCTTTGTTGCGGGTCTACATTCTATTTGGCAATCTCAGAGGACCACTTCCTTAAGTAGTTTCTCATTTTCACGTAAAGAGTCATGTTAAAAATGCCCATGTGAAAAAATAGAATTGGATATAGGTATAACATGTGGGAGAAATATGAATACATTTAGCCTAGTCTCTGAGTCATTTAAGTTATAACAGTGCAGTTCAGTCATTGTTATGTCCAACTCTTTGTGACCCCATGGACTGCAGCACACCAGGCCTCCCTGACCATCACCAACTCCCAGACTCATGTCCATTGAGTCAGTGATACCATCCAACCATCTCATCCTCTGTCATCCCCGTCTTCTCCTGCCTTCAATCTTTCCCAGCATCAGAGTCTTTTCAAATGAGTCAGCTCTTCGCAACAAGTGGTCAAAGTATTGGAGTTTCAGCTTCAACATCAGTCCTTCTAATGAACACTCGAGACTGATCTACTTTTGGATGGATTGGTTGGATCTCCCTGAAGTCCAAGGGACTCTCAAGAGTCTTCTCCAACACCACAGTTCAAAAGCATCAATTCTTCTGCACTCAGCTTTCTTTATAGTCCAACTCTCAAATCCATACATGACCACTGGAAAAACCATAGCCTTGACTAGCAGGACCTTTGTTGGTAAAGTAATGTCTTTGCTTTTTAATATGCTGTCTGGGTTGGTCATAAATTTCCTCCCAAGGAGTAAGCATTTTTTAATTTCATGCGTGCATATCACCATCTGCAGTGATTTGGGAGCCCAAAAAATAAAGTCAGCCACTGTTTCCACTGTTTTCCCATCTATTTGCCATGAAGTGATAGGACCAGATGCCATGATCTTCGTTTTCTGAATGTTGAGCTTTAAGCCAACTTTTTCACTCTCCTCTTTCACTTTCATCAAGAGGTTCTTTAGTCCTTCTTCACTTTCTGCCATAAGGGTGGTGTCATCTCCATATCTGAGGTTACTGATATTTCTCCCGGCAATCTTGATTCCAGCTTCTGTTTCTTCCAGTCCAGCATTTCTCATGATGTACTCTGCATATAAGTTAAATAAACAGGGTGACAATATACAGCCTTGGCATACTCCTTTTCCTATTTGGAACCAGTCTGTTGTTCCATGTCCAGTTCTAACTGTTGCTTCCTGACCTGTATACAGGTGTCTCAAGAGGCAGGTCAGGTGGTCTGGTATTCCCATCTCTTTCAGAATTTGCCACAGTTTATTGTGATCCACACAGTCAAAGGTTTTGGTATAGTCAATAAACCAGAAAGATGTTTTTCTAGAATTCTCTTGCTTTTTTGATGATCCAGTGGATATTGGCAATTTGATTTCTGGTTCCTCTGCCTTTTCTAAAACCAACTTGAACATCTATCTGGAAGTTCATGGTTCATGTATTGCTGAAGCCTGGCTTGTAGAATTTGAACATCACTTTACTAGCATGTGAGATGAGTGCAACTGTGCAGTAGTTTGAGCATTCTTTGACATTGCCTTTCTTTGGGATTGGAATGAAAACTAACCCTTTCCAGTCGTGTCGCCACTGATGCATTTTCCAAATGTGCTGACATATTGAATGCAGTACTTTCACAGTATCATCTTTTAGGATTTGAAATAGCTCAACTGGAATTCCATTACCTCCACTAGCTTTGTTCAATGTGTTGCTTTCTAATGTCCACTTAACTTCACATTCCAGGATGTCTGGCTTTAGGTGAATGATCACACCATCATGATTGAGTGAGTGAATGAAGTCGCTCAGTCGTGTCCGACTCTTTGCGACCCTGTGGACTGTAGCCCACCAAGCTCCTCTGTCCATGGGATTCTCCAGGCAAGAATACTGGAGTGGGTTGCCATTTCCTTCTCCAGGGGATCTTCCCAACCCAGGAATCAAACTCAGGTCTCCTGCATTGCATGCAGACGCTTTAAACTCTGAGCCTTCAGGGAAGACACCATCATGATTATCTGGGTCATAAAGATCTTTTTTATACAGTTCTTCTGTGTATTCTTGCCACCTCTTCGTAATATGACTCAAAAAAGACTTTTGTCATGAAAAAGTTGAATGTGTATATTTTTAAGGGTACAGATTGATTTATTTATCCAATTGTGTTGAAGGAAAGTACCTTATTAATTCAAGATATTATATATATATATATATATACACACTCACACATATAAGTACACATACACATATTTAAACTTCAAATAAATATAGAAGTTTATATTAACAAACAAAATATAACATCAGATGGGCTCGATAAAGGACAGAAATGGTATGGACCTAACAGAAGCAGAAGATATTAAGAAGAGGTGGCAAGAATACACAGAAGAACTGTACAAAAAAGATCTTCACGACCCAGATAATCATGATGATGTGATCACTCATCTAGAGCCAGACATCTTGGAATGTGAAGTCAAGTGGGCCTTAGAAAGCATCACTACGAACAAAGCTAGTGGAGGTGATGGAATTCCAGTTGAGCTGTTTCAAATCCTGAAAGATGATGCTGTGAAAGTGCTGCACTCAATATGCCAGCAAATTTGGAAATCCCATGGTATTCTAGGAAAATTAATTTTTTCCCTAACATATGTATGTATCATAGGCTTTTACTACTTTCTGTTTAGACTTGAATCAAGCAAATTTTCTTTCAAACAAATTTGCTAATGATGCTCAAAAAAAAGTCAAAATTCTATTTCTATAAAATATACTGATCATATGCAGTGTACTTGAAGAGGGCTACTTACTAATTATATAATGACCAATGGACATGAAAATCATCATGAAAAGAAAGATTTTGATTTTCAATAAAAGTCTAGGTGTAACTAAATAAATATGAGTTATTTTATTCACTTATACTACCATGTGATAAGTGATTTAGTCCATTCTCTACCTGATATCTGAATCCTCCCATTCTTCCACTCATCCATTGCTGATTAACTTTTCACCTTCTTAATGTTTCTTAATGACTTTTGGTTATCTTATCTATTAAAAATTGAATTCTTTAGTGATTGTCATTTTTAATAGACATTTACCTTGGATCAACTTTTTTAAAGTGATTGTTTCAAACTACATTTGATAAGAAACTAAAATATAGAGGTGTTTGTAGAAAAATACATTTACTGTTTAATTTTATAAAATTTTTATATGTTGCATATAGATCGGAGAAGGCAATAGCAAGCCACTCCAGTACTCTTGCCTGGAAAATCCCATGGATGGAGGAGCCTGGTAGGCTGCAGTCCATGGGATCGCTGGAAGTCGGATGCGACTGAGCGACTTCACTTCACTTTTCGCTTTCACACAATGGAGAAGGAAATGGCAGCCCACTCCAGTGTTCTTGCCTGGAGAATCCCAGGGACGGGGGAGCCTGTTGGGCTCCTGTCTATGGGGTCGCACAGAGTCGGACACGACTGAAGCGACTTAGCAGCAGCAGCAGCAGCAGCATATAGATAACAACTCAAGTCATTTTCATATATACCAAAAAGACATATGTTTTTATTATATTAATATATTTATATTTATATAAGTTAGTCAATAACATATGATTAATATAGTCATGTTTCATAATTAATATAATAAATTGTATTACCTTAATATCTCAATTATATAATATTCATCCATTAATTTTTTAACAGATACAACCAAAAGACTTATCTGGAGGACCAAATGCAATTTCATATGTATATTTAGAAGCTTTATCTGCTCACTTTTCAAAAGCAGCAAAAATTCCACTACACTGTGACAATGGATTTCTTATCATTCAGACAGATAAATCTATTTGTGATTCAGATCAGTCAGGTATAATAAAAGAGAATTATAATTTCTGGGGGGAAAGTGAGATGGCCTGATTAATGGTATTAGGGCANCTGTCCCTGGGATTCTCCAGGCAAGAACACTGGAGTGGGTTGCCATTTCCTTCTCCAATGCATGAAAGTGAGAAGTGAAAGTGAAGTCGCTCAGTCGTGTCCGACTCAGCGACCCCATGGACTGCAGCCCACCAGGCTCCTCCGTCCATGGGATTTTCCAGGAGATGTGTATAAGAGACAGGTATTAGGGCAAGTGGTTTATTTTGTGGTGAAAAAATGGAGTTAATTTCCAAATTACACCATACACAAAAGTAAAGACCTGACAAACTAAAGGTTAAATTATAAAACAAAGAATCAGCAAAATATGAGTGTAATTTGGAGGTAGAAAGACCTTTGTTAGAATGATGCCAAGACTCCTTTCAAAATAGTTTTTTAAAAAAACAATGATGTATTATAGAACTTAATACAGAGGCTGAATTTTGACTTTAAAAAATCTAATTTTTAATTCTTAATATTATCTTCCTCTATAAAAATATTTAAATTTAATATTAACATTGAAAATTGTGAACTATATTGCAAAGTTCACCTAGCTATGTCTGCCTCCTTGTTTCCAGTTCAAAATGGTTTCAGTCTTCTTTTGGGAAATTTCATCTACAAGTTATCTCAGGTGTGGGAAGGAAGGTTGATCTAATGGGAATGTACTGAATGCAGCTGCCCTTTATGAATGACCGTTGAAGATGGTGTTAATTATATAAACATCATCTAATAAGATAAGATGGAGATCAGTTCAGTTCAGTCGCTCAGTTGTGTCTGACTCTTTGCTACCCCATGGACCACGGCATACCAGGCTTCCCTGTCCATCACCAACTATATTCTTACAATAAGAATGTAACTGAAGCTAAAGTTTCTGCTTCTTTTGAGATAAGAGAAAATTTAAATGACAGCAGAAAAGAAATGATGCTTGAAGCAACACAGAAAACAAAGGTAAAGAAGAAATCAAGTTACCTTCATAGAAATGGAAAATTGGGGGTCAATTCATCACAATGTAGAGATTAAAAATGAGCTTTCACCCCCAAGAGTTCACAGCACCAAACAGAACATAACAAAACAACTAATACTTGGGACTTTGGGAAGTTCTATTAATGAAAGCAGAAAAATTGCAGTGATGTTTGTCTTCCATTTTGAGGCCTGAGTTTGCAAAAACCTACTCCCAGAGGCAGTTTTCTCCCTTTATAGACATGGTACCCTGGACCTGAGAGATGAGCTTCCGTCAGATAGAGATTGCAAATTATAGTCTCAGTTGCTGAACAGGATGAGACATGGTTTTGAATCAGAGATTTTCAGCCCCATCCAGGGTTATTTCTCCATGATCGGAGGCTTCAAGCTTCAAAGAAATGACCTAAATATTAATCAGTTAAAAATATATGCCATAGATGTTGATGTATGGCAGAAACCAAAGCAATGTTGTAAAGCAATTATCCTTCAGTTAAAAATAAAAATATGCATGCCATAGAGTCAAGCTTATGCTTTGTATTACCACTAGCTGTAACTATGATGTCATTGTCAAGTGAAGGTTTTGCAGGCTGATGAAAACCAATTTGTTAATCCCTAGCAGTGAATTGTTCTCTAATACTGTATCTTCTACATTTTTGTCCTCCTTTCAAAAACAGTTGATTGATGGAGTTGCACAAATCATTTTTAACACATCAGAAGCAATTGAAAAACTGTCATATAAAAGTCTAAAAGATTTAAATAACAAGTATCTTAGTATTTTTGTGGAAGAGATGTGTATAAGAGACAGGTATTAGGGCAAGTGGTTTATTTTGTGGTGAAAAAATGGAGTTAATTTCCAAATTACACCATACACAAAAGTAAAGACCTGACAAACTAAAGGTTAAATTATAAAACAAAGAATCAGCAAAATATGAGTGTAATTTGGAGGTAGAAAGACCTTTGTTAGAATGATGCCAAGACTCCTTTCAAAATAGTTTTTTAAAAAAACAATGATGTATTATAGAACTTAATACAGAGGCTGAATTTTGACTTTAAAAAATCTAATTTTTAATTCTTAATATTATCTTCCTCTATAAAAATATTTAAATTTAATATTAACATTGAAAATTGTGAACTATATTGCAAAGTTCACCTAGCTATGTCTGCCTCCTTGTTTCCAGTTCAAAATGGTTTCAGTCTTCTTTTGGGAAATTTCATCTACAAGTTATCTCAGGTGTGGGAAGGAAGGTTGATCTAATGGGAATGTACTGAATGCAGCTGCCCTTTATGAATGACCGTTGAAGATGGTGTTAATTATATAAACATCATCTAATAAGATAAGATGGAGATCAGTTCAGTTCAGTCGCTCAGTTGTGTCTGACTCTTTGCTACCCCATGGACCACGGCATACCAGGCTTCCCTGTCCATCACCAACTCCCAGAGTTTACTCAAACTCATGTCCATTGAGCCGGTGATGCCATCTAACTATCTCATCCTCTGTCATCCCCTTCTCCTCCTGCCTTCAACCTTTCCTAGCATTAAGGTCTTTTCCAATGAGTTAGTTCTTCACATCAGGTGGCCAAAGTATTGGAGCTTCAGCTTCAGCCTCAATCCTTCCAATGAATATTCAGGACTGATTTCCTTTAGGATTGACTGGTTAGATCTCCTTGCAGTCCAAGGGACTCTCAAGAGTCTTCTCCAACACCACAGTTCAAAAGCATCAGTTCTTCAGTACTCAGCTTTCTTTATGGTCCAACTCTCACATCCATACATGACTACTGGAAAACCTATAGTTTTGACTAGACGGACCCAAGATGGAGATCACCAACATAATTTTAGCATCAGGTCCCTGCCAGTATACAATTAACCTGGCTTTAGACTGTCAGAAGTATTTCTTAGACACATGATCAGAAGTGTCTGTATCTAAGGAGAAGCTTCCATCCTTCTATGCACATGTGTGCATGCTCAGTCGTGTCTGACTCTTTGCAACCTCATGGATTGTAGCCCCCCAGGCTCCTCTTGTCCTTGGAATTTTTCAAACAAGAGTATTGGAGTGGATTGCCATTTCCTCCTCCAGGGAACCTTCCCGAACGAGGGATCAAACCTAAGTCTCCTGTGTCTCCTGCTTTGGCAGGTAGATTCTTTACCATTTAAGCCACCTGGGAAAGCCCCCCAAATTTGTCTTCCTCCCTCCTCTTAGATTTTAGCATGGGATGGGGTTGGCCTTGCTCAAATTTGATGCCTGCAGTAGCCTTCCCTGAACGTGCAGGCCTACTTTGTTGTTGTTTAGTCGGTAAGTTGTGTCCAACTCTTTTGCGACCACATGCATATAGCCCAGCAGGCTCCTCTGTCCATGGGATTTCCCAGGCAAGAACACTGGAGTGGGTTACCATTTCATTCTCTAGGGGATCTTCCTGACCCAGGGAGTGAACCCATGTCTCCTGCATTGCAGGATTCNCGGTAAGTTGTGTCCAACTCTTTTGCGACTACATGCATATAGCCCAGCAGGCTCCTCTGTCCATGGGATTTCCCAGGCAAGAACACTGGAGTGGGTTACCATTTCATTCTCTAGGGGATCTTCCTGACCCAGGGAGTGAACCCGTGTCTCCTGCATTGCAGGATTCTTTACCGCTGAGCCACTGGGGAAGGCCTCCATGTACTCCAGTACTTAAACATGCAGATTTTGTATTAGAGAATGCTTCACTAGGTTCTGTCAACACAACTTACTGCTTATGTTCTTTCTCCTCTACTCTATAATTAATTCAGACACCAGTGAGCTGCAGTCTTTCTTATCTATCAGTGGTTAAAAATAAAAAAGGTTGTATAAAACTACTTTTCAATAAATTTAATAATATTTTAAATGCAAAAAAGAGAAATATTTAAAGGAACCCCATCCAGGAAATTTTTGGTGAAAAGAATATTTTTTTCCACTTTACAGTTCATGTGCAACATCCTGGTTCATCTTTCCCTTTAAACTTGGATTTAATGTTTTTAACTTTCTTAACTTTCAAGTTCATGGCCCTCATATTGTAGGATTATAAATAATGTTGTCAGCTTATGAGTTGAACAGAGTTTCTAATAATGACAACTTTTTTCTTACAGTAAAAGTTAGAGTTTATTGATTGGATGAAAACCTAAAACCATTGCAAAAAGAAGTTACCTTAACTTTTATAGTAAGTATGCCACTAATTTAAATAAAAATTTAATGGCATTTTCATTATATGAACAGATTTCATTATTATAATACCAATAAAATATGGCATTAAATTATCCATTATTGAATAGAAGCAAGTATATATTTAGCATCTGTTGTGGGTACAATTGGTAATTTTACACTTCTGTTATCCTGACTGACTTTTTTGTGTGTAAATTTAATGTTAGTTGAAATACGTTTTGATGGCCCCATTAAAGAACGCCCTTTGGTGGCGTTCTTTTTACTCTTGCGTGAGTCGTATTAGCTCCTATCCGCTTGTTTGTGAAGCGTGGGCAGATGTGGCGAGGGTTGCAGCAGTGTGATTGTGGTACCAGTGGGAAGTGGACGGTGTACGTCATATCGTCATGACAGCCTGGTAGGATCAACATGATCATCTCCTGTTTATAGACGAAAAGACTGAAGCTTAGAGAAATTAAGAGCCACTCAGGTTATACTCATAATTATTAGCTGAATCAGACTTCAAATCCAGGTCTGTCTTTCTCCAGAGCTTCCACACTTAGCCTTTCTTGATTTATTTGGGGGATTATATGTGTCCCTCACAAGCATTTGAGTTCAGAAGGGCAAATAAGCACACATAACATAGTAAGCCAAGTAGAGGATGATGTAGGACCAATAGCAGATCAGCCCGAAGGGAAGGAAGTGCTGGAGATAATTGTTAGATTACTCTGGAGGGAATTATGGAAGGATGAGAGCAGGTCCTGAGCTTGGTCTTTAAGACCAAGAGAGGCCTTTAAACCACAGAGAGGGTTTGATAGAGAGACATTGGGCCACATTTTGGGTCCATGTTAAAGGTGCAGAGATCTGGAGCCAGGAAGAAGCAAGCTATAGAGATGGCCATGGCAGTGAGTGGCAGCTTCCAGGCCTGGAAACTCCCGGGAGAATCAGTGGCAGCTTTGGTGGATTATTTTACATTGTGGAAGTTCCTGGAGGGGACAGCAGGTTCAGGTGAACTTGTCATAGAGGTGAATGGCCCCACGGAACCCATTGTTCCCTTGTTAGAATCCCCCCGGAGAGAAGACATTGCGCAGGTCAGAGGCCATTGCTGTGGCTTTGTCCCGAGGTGATCCGGAAGACAAAGGGAGCCCAGGAAGCCTTTCGGGCATGGCATGGCATCGCGTAAACAGTGTTTGAAAATTATCCCGGAGGTCCTGTTCAAGCAGAAGCATGGTGGAGTTTATTTAACATATTCTAAATATCTACTGTACTTCTTTTGTCTGTTGAAAATGTGTCTTTCTGCCTTAGACGTTAGTCTTTGTTAACAAGCCTGACCAGTTGACAGCCATCGCCTCAAATCCACATAAACACTATGTGGGCTTAGTTTCAGCAACGTTTCATAGAGCTTAGTGAATATTTCTAGAAGAACCAGCAATTACATATTATGCTCAATGTGTGACCTCTGTACTTAAAGATAGTTTTAAAAAATGAAACTTTTTTTCTTTTCAGTCAAAGGATCCAGAAGGGTCAGAAGTTGCTGAGACAAGAAAAAAAATTTTACCGGAATTATCAGTTTTCTTGACTTCAAGATTCCATCTAATCCTAAGTATTTTAAATGATTTGTTGGTACAGTTGTTTCTCTTAAAAGCAGTGAAGGTAACTGGGTTATTGAACACTCTGATGGAACCATCAGCATGTGACTGAAAGAGGCAGATGTTCCTTGGTTAATCTTAACATGCCAGTGAATGTCCTTCCTACCTAATGGAAGGTGGCACCTGCTGGGACTCTTCCGCATTGAGATGGGGGATACTGATACAACAGCTGCCAGCTGTGAGCACCATGCTAGCCCGTTTATTCAATTTAGTGAGCACCTTCTGCAGCAAAGTCCAGGTACTAGACACTGTGGCAGATTGATCATGCTCCTAACATGTTGAGCATGAAATACAAAAGAGGAAAAACTGTGCAAATGGAAGATGTCTGCTAGCAGTGTTTAATATTACATAGATGCTTTGGAATTTTCTCTTCATTTATTCTTAGAACTTGGAAGACATTCTGAGGCGTGATTTGAGGCTTTTACATTGCATAATGCCTTGAAAATGTAACACTTCGAAGCAGTGAGGGAAGGGACATTTATGGTTCTCCTGTTATGTGCGGAGCACTTTGCTAAGTCCTATAGCATTCCTATTTCCAATATGAGGAAATTTAGGCTCAGAGAAACGTATAAGTTTGTTCAACCACACAGCCTTTGATGGTGGAGCTGAAATGGAAACCCAGATTTCACCAATGACCAGATTCATCCTTACTCTTTCCTTCTATAATATAATGCTGCTGCTCAGAAACTGGCCTTAAATTGTAAAATTTCCAAAGCTATATACTTATATTATTTTGACAAGTTTAACCTGACTAAATGGTCCTAGAAATGATGTCTTGATTTTCTAGTATACTATATAGTATATCTATTAATAGGATTAAACTTTGCTTCATTGACTGTGTAAACAATGCCACCAAGTGAAAAATATTTTCTAGCTCAATATATATATAGTATCCTAGAAAATGAACTAATAATGTAAATTTCAGTATGTGTACAACTTTTCTTAAAATGAATAAAACATGTTTATGATTTTAAAGCATTTTTCAAATATGGTATATTAATTAGATGGAGCATAAATCTGAAACTACTGTCAGAGTCATCTAAGCGTGGAGTGTGGCCAAGAACTTTGGAACCAGAATGACCAAGTTTAAATCCCAGCTCTACCACCTTTTAGCTGTGTGTTCCTGGGCAAGCTACTTTACCTCTTTGGTAAAGTAGCTTTGCTAATGAAGTGGAGATGATAATATAGGCTGCTGCTGCTGCTGCTAAGTCACTTCAGTCGTGTCCGACTCTGTGTGACCCCATAGACGGCAGCCCACCAGGCTCCCCCGTCCCTGGGATTCTCCAGGCAAGAACACTGGAGTGGGTTGCCATTTCCTTCTCCAATGCATGAAAGTGAGAAGTGAAAGTGAAGTCGCTCAGTCGTGTCCGACTCAGCGACCCCATGGACTGCAGCCCACCAGGCTCCTCCGTCCATGGGATTTTCCAGGCAAGAGTACTGGAGTGGGGTGCCATTGCCTTCTCCGGATAATATAGGCTAGTCTCTAGTATTTTGGTGAGGATGCGATGTGTTAACATATGTAAAGCACATACCAGTGCTTATATGAATATTAGCTACAATCACTGGGTGAATAACAGATATATTATTTGATGATTTCTAAAATTTTAAATGTGTCACTTTCACAGGTATGATTTATGAACAATTAAAGCTAAATACAAAGAGGACTTGACAACAATAGGAACTGCACATTTTGAGATTAAAAATCATGGTAATCTCTCATAAATTACTGAGATTTCCAGTGTATGTTTTTACTAAACCATTCTCAATAACTTTGTTGACCAAGAACTCATTAAGAAATAAAGGGCACTAACAACCCTGGGATTTCTTTGGAAGGAATGATGCTAAAGCTGAAACTCCAGTACTTTGGCCACCTCATGAGAAGAGCTGACTCATTGGAAAAGACTCTGATGCTGGGAGGGATTGGGGGCAGGAGGAGAAGGGGACGACCGAGGATGAGATGGCTGGATGGCATCACGGACTCAACGGACGTGAGTCTGAGTGAACTCCGAGAGATGGTGAGGAACAGGGAGGCCTGGCGTGCTGCGATTCATGGGATCGCAAAGAGTTGGACACAACTGAGCGACTGGACTGACTGACTGACTGGCTGAGGGATGGGGACCGAGGTGGCCTGGGAGTCAGGCCACAGACCTGGGACTCACGGCCCAGCTCACCTCAGTTCAGTCACGGACTCTCTTAACCCTAGTTTCTTATCATCGTTCTGCAAAGGCCAAGTCCTGTAAGAAGGTAGGATCAGATAATGTTCTTGCAAGATCCACGGTTCTTTGACTCTCTTCAGGATGACCTAGTCTGAGCTTCTCATCTAAAGATGTGAAACTGAAAGTAAGTGAAGTCAGTCGTGTCCAACTCTTTGCGACCCCATGGACTGTAGCCTACCAGGCTCCTCTGTCCATGGGATTTTCCAGGCAAGAGTACTGGAGTGGGTTGCCATATGAGTCCAGATAAGAAGAATCAGACCCTGGAGAATCGGGGAGACTGATCTACATTCTCACAGCCACTTTGTCCGGTTGAGATTGAGAATGCAGGATGCCCCCTCTGAATCCCAAGCCAGTGCCCCCTCCTGTCAGTCCTGAAAATTGATGATGTGTTCGGACAATTACAAAATATACTTATTTTGGAACTATCTATATTAATTTTACTAGCAGTTATATTTCCTTCTGTTCACTTCTCAGAGGCATTTACTAGAATGTTAACATGTATGTTCTTATGTAAATTTGTTAAAGCTATTTAAACAATGATTTCTGCCCATCAGATTGGGGGAGGCAGAGAGGTGTTTATAATGAAGAAAGGGCTGCTGCTGCTGCTGCTGCTGCTAAGCCACTTCAGTCGTGTCCGACTCTGTGCAACCCCATAGATGGCAGCCTACCGGATTCCACCGTCCCTGGGATACTCCAGGCAAGAACATTGGAGTGGGCTGCCATTTCCTTCTCCAATGCATGAAAGTGAAAAGTGAAAGTGAAGTCGCTCAGTCATATCCGACTCTTCATGACCCCATGGACTGCAGCCTACCAGGCTCCTCCATCCATGGGATTTTC
Source organism: Cephalophus harveyi (assembly GCA_006410635.1). Taxonomy (NCBI): domain Eukaryota; kingdom Metazoa; phylum Chordata; class Mammalia; order Artiodactyla; family Bovidae; genus Cephalophus; species Cephalophus harveyi. The sequence continues at coordinate 37,088 of SJYT01032987.1, forward strand.
CAGGCAAGAGTACTGGAGTGGGGTGCCATTGCATTCTCTGGAAGAAAGGGCAAGCGTATGTAAAAATCTGAAACATTTAACATGCTAAAACCACAGCAACAGAATATGCTCTGAGCCAGTTAGACTCAACTTTGGAGTTGTTTAATAGCACTCTTGGACGCTGCTCGTAGTTACCAAGTCCTTGCTCTGTTTTTCGCCAGTATGCCAGAGGGCACTTTTCTCTGACACAGAAAGGGCAGCTGGAAGAGTGAGACACTCACTCTACCCTTGAACAGCCAGCCCCTCCCTCACCACCTGCCCTGGTCACGCTCGAGCCAAGGCTCCTTTCTCTCTGAAGGGCAGCCTTCTCCCATTGGGTAATCAGCCTCCAGAGCAGTGCGTGATAAACAGGATTGTGAAACACAGAATCAGTTTCCGGACAGGCATAAGGAAAACACACAGATCTGTAAGCAGTCAGAAGTGTTATTTCTGAATTATAGTATCAGAGTTAGAAAGTCTAAAACTCCCCTTTGTTCTAATTCATTTTTGTGAGAAAGCCATTTTCTATAGTTGATAACTAGAAGATGTCTCTCTGATATGCGATTTATGCTCATACTTTGGACACTGAATGGAAGAGACTTGCTAAACACAAGATGCAATTTAATAAATATCTGTCAGGCATTATTAATATGTGAAAGGCTTTACGAAGGTAAACAAGATCAAGACATCCTTATGGAGCTCATAATTTGATAGTGACACACATGCTTTAGTAAGGACATGACCGCTGGAGCAGAGACGAGCTTGACCCCTTAGGGAAGGACGAAGAGGCCTCCTGGGGTGCTGATGCCCCTCATGATGAGGAGGGAAATATCTGTTGCTGATGTTGCTCCAGCTCATTGTACTAAAGTTTCTTCTTTGAAATACAGTTACAAATATAGTTTAAACTGTATAATTTTTTTGCTTAGGTTTGCATTCAGTGAAACCACACTTCTTTATCTTGGTAGAACTAGAGAATTTCTTCATTAGCCATAAAACCTCTGAGGACTTCAAGATTACTATAAAAGCTAGGTAAGAAAATTTTTATTTTCAGATTCAATTTAGCCTCTGAATGGCAAGCAGTTTCCATTCGAGTTAAAAAATGATTTATTGGTAGTGCTTGCCTGGGGTCCTGTGTTGAGAAAGACTCTGAGGTTCAATGTCAAAAATACTGTGGTTAATACTGCCATAGCTGTGGGAAGTGGGTTCAAGAAAATTTTCCACACCCTGCTGTGGTGTGGAAGAATGTAGGAGACCTGGGTTCTAGTTCATTTCTAACTAACTCGCCATGAACTTAAATACTGTGGGAAGTTTGAGTAAGCTCTTTTTATACCTCTGGGATTCAATTTCCTCATTTGTCATAGGAATAAAAATACATCTATATCTCATTACAATTTAATCGCTTTACCAAAAAAGGGGGTAACTGTATTCTTTTAAAACAGGTATTCTTACAATAAGAATGTAACTGAAGCTAAAGTTTCTGCTTCTTTTGAGATAAGAGAAAATTTAAATGACAGCAGAAAAGAAATGATGCTTGAAGCAACACAGAAAACAAAGGTAAAGAAGAAATCAAGTTACCTTCATAGAAATGGAAAATTGGGGGTCAATTCATCACAATGTAGAGATTAAAAATGAGCTTTCACCCCCAAGAGTTCACAGCACCAAACAGAACATAACAAAACAACTAATACTTGGGACTTTGGGAAGTTCTATTAATGAAAGCAGAAAAATTGCAGTGATGTTTGTCTTCCATTTTGAGGCCTGAGTTTGCAAAAACCTACTCCCAGAGGCAGTTTTCTCCCTTTATAGACATGGTACCCTGGACCTGAGAGATGAGCTTCCGTCAGATAGAGATTGCAAATTATAGTCTCAGTTGCTGAACAGGATGAGACATGGTTTTGAATCAGAGATTTTCAGCCCCATCCAGGGTTATTTCTCCATGATCGGAGGCTTCAAGCTTCAAAGAAATGACCTAAATATTAATCAGTTAAAAATATATGCCATAGATGTTGATGTATGGCAGAAACCAAAGCAATGTTGTAAAGCAATTATCCTTCAGTTAAAAATAAAAATATGCATGCCATAGAGTCAAGCTTATGCTTTGTATTACCACTAGCTGTAACTATGATGTCATTGTCAAGTGAAGGTTTTGCAGGCTGATGAAAACCAATTTGTTAATCCCTAGCAGTGAATTGTTCTCTAATACTGTATCTTCTACATTTTTGTCCTCCTTTCAAAAACAGTTGATTGATGGAGTTGCACAAATCATTTTTAACACATCAGAAGCAATTGAAAAACTGTCATATAAAAGTCTAAAAGATTTAAATAACAAGTATCTTAGTATTTTTGTGGAAGTCCAAGAAAGTACAGGTGAGTTCCAAACTGGTCTATAAGTTCTTTTCTCACATTTCTTTCTTTTTCCAAAGTTCAGATAGAAATCTGAAACTTATTATTGATGCAGTGTTGGGCAAATACAGTTACCAGATATGCTTTACCAAACTACTATCCATCAGCTCTGTGCAGGCGAAATGCTCATGAAAGACATCTTTCTGCAGTGATGACCCCCTACTCCCACATGTAAAGGATAGCCTTTTAAGTCATTGAAAAGAACAGGTAATGCTGGTACCAGACAATTTTGCTTGCAACAAACAAATGATATATTATAATTATTCATATATGAAAGCATTCCTGAGTCATTTGAGGGTTTGCTTACATATTATTAAATATTTAACACATATTTTCTACCATACTACCTGGTAAATTTTTTAATATTGCCTTGGAAATGATAACCAACTATTTCACAAGTGAGTGTCTCTTCTCACAGGATTATTGACATTCTGCTCCGTTACTTGAAAAAAAAGGGAGGGAGGAGGGATGGACGATCTGATAGACAGTCTGGAGCAGGATGTGCTGTGTTCAGTCGCTCAGTCGTGTTCGACTCTTTGCAACATCATGGACTGTAGCCCACCAGGCTCCTTTGTCCATGGGGATTCTCCAGGCAAGAATACTGGAGAGGGTTGCCATGCCCTCCTCCAGGGGATCTTCCCAACCCAGGGATCAAACCCAGGTCTCCTGAATTGCAGGCAGATTCTTTACCAGCTGAGCTACCAAGGGAAGCCCAAGAATATTGTAGTGGGTAGCCTATCCCTTCTCCAGAGAATCTTCCCAACGCAGGAATTGCACTGGGGTCGCCTGCATTGCAGGTGGATTCTTTACCAGCTGAGCCACAAGGGAAGCCCCTGCAGCAGGATACTGTGCTTGAAACTGATGAATGAGCATCTCACCAACCTCATGCAAATTGCACTTTACTGGTTCATGGAATGGCCAAATTCTTTCAGGGTAACCATAGCAATAATCCGAATTTAGATTCACAATTGCACGTGAAATGACCAAGGGTTTGACAAATGGCATGTCCTTATCCAAATTAAGGAATAGAAAATGAGATTAATGGACTACATTGTGCTTGTCAAATTCTCAGATTGATCAACCTATTATTCCATTAGGTAGACTCTTTCAAGAAACTGAACTAACTGATGTCAAATATGTCCTCTCTCCTTAGACACTGGATCTGGTTGCTACTTCACTTTTCCTGAAACCTGGGATTCCATATCCCATAAAGGTTTCTGCTGCTGCTGCTGCTAAGTCACTTCAGTCGTGTCTGACTCTGTGCGACCCCACAGACAGAAGCCCGCCAGGCTCCCCAGTCCATGGGATTCTCCAGGCAAGAGCACTGGAGTGGGTTGCCATTTCCTTCTCCAGTGCATGAAAGTGAAAAGTGAAAGTGAAGTTGCTCAGTCGTGTCCGACTCTTCACGACCCCATGGACTGCAGCCCACCAGGCTCCTCCGTCCATGAGATTTTCCAGGCAAGAGTACTTCCATAAAGGTTAGATGATTATAAAATCTATTATGTTGAACAGACCGTGGGGGTGTTCACTGTGGGGGTGAGGAATAGTACAAGCCAGTCACCAAGTCTGTGATGAAAAACAGCAGTCTACACAGGGTAATCATTTCACCCAATCAGTGGCATGACTGAGCGCGCAGGTGTATGCACGCTCTCGCATGCACCCACACTCGCGCGCGTGCGCACACACACACACGCAGCTTACTTACAAGCATATAGCACAGTGTCATGTTCTTATTTTAAAAGCAGTATCTATACATTGAATTGAATATAATTTATATTATATATCTCTGGAGTGGTTAAAGTACCAATTTAAGAGACCCACATTTGACTACTGAACTAAATTCTGCCAACGTTTTGCTTGGGGCTTAGTCTAGGTTTTCCTTTTGTAAAAGGTTCAACATTAACTACTGAAATGAATTTGGCCCAATAGGTCCAGGTGAGGGATGTGTTTGCCCATTTCGTAGGAGGGCTTACAGTAACCTTGAAAGCAGGAACAGTGGATAAAACTCAGAAGAAGACAGATCTGGTTCCAAGAAAAAGTACAACAAGTTATATTGATGGAGTAGCTTCATTTATGGTTAATATTCCCTCTGATGTGACAGCTCTGGAGTTTCATGTGAGCCACATTCTCATTCGTTATATTTTCTAATAGCCCTTCAATCTGTGTGGTAGCTAGAATACACCAAAGATGAGGGAAATTTTATATGTAAGTCTAGTGAATTTCTCTGAAACTTTTGACTTACGGGCACAAGAAATACAACTTAATGTACTGAGTATCACATAAAGGGTATGAGTTTGTCATTTTTATACTTTAGAAATAATTTTTTTCTTCTTATGCTAAATAGTGCTATTTGAATCTGGACAATTTAGGAGAATTTCCAGTGGAATACAAGCACACAGATAGAGTCTTCTCTCATCCATTATTTCCAGGTATTATCGTTTCTCCTTCAATTCACAATTTACAGGCTAACCCTCCTAAAGAGTAGCCTACATTCTCTTTCAGGGGGCACTATGTATAACCTGGTGTGGCCCCTGTGACTTCACATTTCCTTGCTTTTTTGTTGTTGTTGTTGTTCTCTTCTTTATAGTCTCCATTTTGAAGCCATAATCCCTAACTTGCCCTCTAAATGAGGGTGATCCTCAGGGTTTTATTTAGACTCTCCGCTCTTCCTACATGACGTTTATCTCTATGGTTCCCATAGCTTATACTGAAGACTCATCCTAAACACTCAAGATTCTTACAGAACTGCCTCTTCATATCTTTTTCTTGCTCTTCTAAAGAAGCATAAACATCACTTTGTCCAAAATTGAGTACTGCCTGCCAGCCTCAAGCCTGGGCCTTCTCCTCCTGCCTTTTAGTGAATGGCCCCACAGCCAGCTGGTTTCTCACCCTCCTCCCAGCCGCTATCCTCACTGTGCAAGGGAATGGGGTGATTTATCTGACACAAATATCATCTCAACTGACCCCTTGCTTAAACATCACTTTGTCCAAAATTGAGTACTGCCTGCCAGCCTCAAGCCTGGGCCTTCTCCTCCTGCCTTTTAGTGAATGGCCCCACAGCCAGCTGGTTTCTCACCCTCCTCCCAGCCGCTATCCTCACTGTGCAAGGGAATGGGGTGATTTCTCTGACACAAATCTCATCTCAACTGACCCCTTGCTCCCCTCTCCAAACTCATTAGTCATCACTCTATCACCCTTCAAACCCCAGCTACACTGGACAAGTTGCAGCTCCCTAACGTTCTGCTTCTTGCCGCAAGGCCTTTTAACCCACCTTAGACTCTCCTTCCCAATTCTTTGATTGTCTAACTCCTACATATTTGGGGGTCAGCTGTTAAATCATATCCTCCAAGGAGCCTTCTGTAACTACCCGCTGCTGATCAGGGGAGGTGTTCTTACTCCACGAAAGGCTCATGGATTTCAAGTTTCTTGAGGGCAAGAGCTGTGTCTGTCTTGTTCATCTTTGTGTCCCCAGAAACTAGTATAGTTCCTGACATACATTAGCGAACACAAAATATTGACTGGCTAAATGCATATTTCTCGTTCCAAACCTACACAAGAGCCAAGTGTCACAGTCTCCCTTTACGCTAACAGCATGAAGTATGTTTTCTTTGTTCTTTTGTTCATTAGTTGTCATATTACCTTCACTAGCAAATAATATCAAAATTCTCAGCTTCAAGAAGAACACAGATGGCTCCAGTCTGTTGCTGAAGAGGCAGCACAGCGTGCCTCTCCTATTTATGAGTTCCCTTCTCCCCTGGAGCGGCTCTTCCCTGGGGGCACAGACGGCAAAAGCCTCTGCCTGCAACGCGGGAGACCCGGGCTCTTCCCGGGGTCAGGAAGATCCCCTGGAGAAGGCAATGGCACCCTACTCCAGTACTCTTGCCGGAAAACCCCATGGACGGAGGAGCCTGATAGGCTACAGTCCGTGGGGTCGCAAAGGGTCGGACACGACTGAGCGCCTTCTCTATGTTCACTCACTACTACCCTGTACTTTGCCATCGCGAACAGATGTTTACTCTCCTAGATTCTTCTCCCTGTCCCTTTCCTGAGAAGTAGTGAGATTATTCACCACTATTTCCACTCACAACCAACATTTCTATTAACTTTTAAGAACAATTGCCACATTCCTACCCACATTTTCCCACTCCTCAAATTCCTAATTCCTACTAGCCGGTGGCAGAAGGAAAGGAGTCAGTAAGCTGGCAGGTCATTTAAGAAAGAAGGTCAACCCAAGGTCTAGAATCTTTTCTCTCTCTCATTTTTTAAATTGTTTATTTAATTTATTTATTTTGGCTGTGTCGGGTCTTAGTTGCAGCACGTGGAATCTTCCTTGCATCACGCGAATCTTTCGTTGTGGAGATGGACTTTCTACTTGTGGTGTGTGGGCTCCACAGCTTCAGTGGCTGGGGCACCTGGGCTCTCTAGCTGTGGCACACAGGCTCTGGAGCATGCGGGCTCAGTAGTTGCAGCCTGGGCTTGGTTGCTCCACTGCGTGTCGGATCTTAGTTCCCCAGTCAGGGATCAAATCGGCATCCCCTACATTGCAAGGCAGATTTCTTAACCACTGGGCCATCAGGGAGGTCCCTGGGATATTTCCTCTATTTTACTTCACTGGACTCTTCCACAATTAGGTTAGACATTCACATATAATTTTATTATTTTTAAAAATCAGTAGCCTTTCTGTAGTTACTTGATAACATAGCTTATCATGATTTTAAGGCAATGGCATGCTAATTTACCTTTTCGTAAAATGTTTTCACAGAACCACACCTGGCACTAAGTGAGTGCTGCTGCTACTGCTGCTGAGTCGCTTCAGTCGTGTCCAACTCTGTGCGACCCCATAGACGGCAGCCCACCAGGCTCCTCTGTCCATGGGATTTTCCAGGCAAGAGTACTGGAGTGGGGTGCCATCGCCTTCTCCGAAGTGAATGGTAGCGAAGTGCTAATAATTACCACCACCACCACACTACCACCATCATCATTATTAGCAATGCAAAGTAAAGTATCAGGTTGTACATTTTTTTGACACTATCTTCTTTAGGTTAGAACTGATGACCCAGACCTTCCAGAAGTATATCAGCAATGAGTATCAAGCAGTGGCCTACTCATCACGCAGCCAGTTTCCCTTCGCTTAGCTGGACAGACGGTTACAAGAGTTCGCTTGTGGGAGAACATCTGAGCATAACGGTTACCCCTAAAAGTCCATAGTTGACAAGATTACACGCTACACTTATGTGGTCAGTTCAGTATCTTACTCACATCTAGTCCCCTACTTGCAACATTTTCTTTACTTATGGAAATAATCCTTTAAATGATCCCTTACCCGACACACAGCACTTGTTGTTGTCGTTTAGATGCTAAGTTGTGTCCGACTCTTTGTGACCCCATGGACTGTAGCCCTCCAGGCTCCTCTCTCCATGGGGTTTCCCAGGCAAGAATACTGGAGTGGATAGCTATTTCCTTCTCCAGGGGGTCTTTGCGACCCGGGGATTGAACCCCCGTCTCCTGCATTGCCAGGTGGGGTCTTTACTGCTCAGCCACCAGGGAAGCCCCAGCACAGGGCAGTATCCAGTGGATATTCAGCAAATGAATGGATGAACGTCCATCACGCTTTATAGTCCACAGAACATGTTCACAAACATCTTCTCCACAGGGTCTCATGACACTTTTTTGAGCTCAGCAGACAGTGAGACAGCCTGGAGAGGCTGAGTGACCTGCCATATTCACAGGTAGTTAGTAGGTTTAGGGTTTCCTTCAAGATCTGACTCCTAGACTGATCTCCCTTCCAGGGCACAGTGCCCAGGGGTACTGTGATCAGAGCCTGCGTTCAGTCCCCAGACTAGGCAGTGACCTCGGCAATGTTTTATGGCCAAGCAGAGCATTACCGAGCACTGGACTGCTAAGCCTTGCCAGCATTCCTCAAGAACACTCCATGTTTACAAAGGGGAGAGTTTAAGTCCTGTGCTCAAGGACAGGCACAGTGATTCCAAGCATTTTTCATAGCTTTTCAAAATATACACTAGCAAGGATGGCAACATGATATACTGGAAAAGGCATGAGCTTTGAGTCAACAAGATCAAGGTTCCTGCCTCGATAAATCCGTGCTTAGAAGCGAACCTTTGAATACAAACAATTCCAAACTATCTTTCTTTTAGTAACTGATAACATCTTGTTTACTAAGCCATTTGCTGGAATAAGCAATAACCTTATTGATTCTGAGAGAGGTACCTTTTAAACTAATGGGACAGTTTACATCTATGGGCTTCAATTTCTGTAACTACTAAGTGGGGTTAATAAAGCTGCAGTATACGGTTGTGAGGGTTGAATGTGTTCAAGTGCATGTGCCTAATGTATGGAAGACGCCTGATGAACATCAGTTCTCTTCACTTTTATCACCTTTCTAGTTCCCCGCTCAGCATTAGACCCACTCTGATGCACATTTGTCTCTGTGTATTTTTAGATTTCCTCTAAGGGCAGAATTGTACACTTTGGCACAGAGAGGAAACTCCCAGGTTCATCTCAGCAACTTCTAAGCCTTTCCGTGACTCAACACACGGTTCCTCCAGGTTCCTGTGCCCTGGTCTACTGTCTCGCCACAGGAAAGCAGCATAAGGCGTGTCTGACCCACGCTGCCTACCTGCTGAAGAAAAGTGAGGTAGCCAGCCCCAGGCGAGCCACAGATGCCCTCCCCGGCCCGAGTTCCTCCTGAATGACTGTTTAATCTCACGCGAAGATACTTTCTTTTTCAATTAATTTTAGATCTGCTGCTGCTGCTGCTAAGTCGCTTCAGTCGTGTCCGACTCTCTGCGACCCCATAGACGGCAGCCCACCAGATTCCGCCGTCCCTGGGATTCTCCAGGCAGGAACACTGGAGTGGGTTGCCATTTCCTTCTCCAGTGCATGAAAGTGAAAAGTGAAAGTGAAGCCACTCAGTCGTGTCCGACTCTTCGTGACCCCATGGACTGTTGTAGCCTACCAGGCCCCTCCATCCGTGGGATTTTCCAGACAGGAGTACTGGAGTGGAGTGCCATTGCCTTCTCCGAATTTTTAGATTTCTGTCTCCAAATAAAGATATATATTCTCCAGATGAAGCTATATCTCTTATTATGGAAACTCAGAATCATGGGTAACATTGTCACCAGTGAGAAGTGGTTTATGGCTTCCAGGAAAGAAGCAAAACATCATCTGGAGAGAGTTAAGTAGGGCAAATGCTGTGGAAACTAATGCTTGGCATGACTTGGGGCCAAAAATGGCCATTGTGGTTCTCTCATAATTCTATGGGTTAATCATGGGAGAAGAATAAAATAAGATGTGATTACTTCAGTGTCTGTCTCCTAAGCTAGATTTAAGCATAATAACACCAACAGCTGACATTTACTGAACATTTACTATATGCTGAATATTATTATAAGACCTTTAAACCTATTATCATATTGAGTATTCACAACAATCCTGTGAGAGACATATCAATAATAAAAATATTTAAAATACATTAAGCTCTTGCTAGTGGAGTTCTTATGTTACTGATAATGGAAAACTAAGAGACATTAGGTTACTTAGGGCCAGAATAGAATCTCTGCGTAGAGTGGAATCAAACAAACTTGGTTGGTTAGAGTTAACCCCTTTAGTTATCCTTTTAGGTATACGAAGGGTAACTGTCCAGTTAACTTACTCGCTGATTATTTCGTATTAGATGAACACATATTTGGGAATAGCCTCAATGAAATGCTAAAATGCAGTTTTCTCTGGGAATAGATTAAAACATAATTCAATCTACATTCAGCAACAAACTTTCAAGTGCGACCAATGCCAAACTATCTTTCTTTCCATGACTGATGACATCATCGTGTTTATTAAGCCATTCATTGGAATAAGCAAAAACCTTACTGACTTTTGAGAGAGGGTACCTTTTAAGCTGCTGCTGCTGCTGCTGCTAAGTCGCTTCAGTCGTGTCCGACTCTGTGCGACCCCATAGACGGCAGCCCACCAGGCTCCCACGTCCCTGGGATTCTCCAGGCAAGAACACTGGAGTGGGTTGCCATTTCCTTCTCCCCTTTTAAGCTAATGCATTAAAATTAAAGTTTCGTGCTTACTCCACGGAACTTATATGACTGAAAATACTAGTGTTCTGGTGAGTTGAGTGTATTAATTTATTGGAAAAGTAATAAAGAGGAAAGCAGAAAATAGGGGCATGGTTTGGGAAGCTATGTGGTTACCCATGAAAGCTGCAGCTATGAATCTCTCTTTGCTCACCTGCCCTTTCACCCTCCTATCCCCTAACAACCCATAATAACTTCTTTTGGGTGCCACAGGTCATGGTCACAAATTTTGATGAGGAGTCAACCCTTCTCATCTAAAATAATTCATTGAGTATCCTTATCCCCTCTGTGTTCTGCTCTATCCGGAGTGGAACAATAAAATAGAGGGTGTCATCTGATTCAGAACGTAGAAACTAGAGCTGGCAAGGACCATGATGAGTAGTCAGTATTTACTTATTCGTTCATTCATTCAACTGCTCGAAGGAGATCTTATTAGTTAATACGTTGCATAAAGTTCCAAGAAAGGAGAGTGTAAATTGTTTTCTAGGAACTTCCATATCAGTGTTCTATGCCTAAAGGCTTAGCTGTTGAATAGCATTTATCTGTAGACACATGAGGTGAAAGCTAGGGAAATCAAGAAAGGCTGGGAAAACTGGAGAATTAGATTTTAATATTCCGTCAGTGAATGACTTGAACAGTATCCATAAGTCAACTGTTTCCTGTAATAGCCACTGAATATTGTTTTTGAGGTAGTGATTTTCTTTCTGAACAGATACTTCAGTCTTTAGATAAAGATGACCATGGATGTGGAACAGGTGTGTTCTACTTAGCAGGATTCGCTGTCCTCACCGATGTAGATGCAGATGGCTCCCAACAAGATGGTAAGTAATTGTTTTCAACCAATTCACATGAATATGCTTTTTATAAAAATACACTACTGTTTCTGGACCCACATTGATTCTCCCTCTAAATCCTCACTGCTCCCACAGCATGATTTTTAAAATTAAGTTAAACTTTTAAATTTTTATTGTGGTAAGAACATTTAGCATGAACTTTTCCCTAATAACAAATTAAGTGTACAAAGCATTATTTTTTCTTTTTAATTCATTTTTTTATTGAAGGATAATTGCTTTATAGAATTTTGTTGTTTTCTGTCAAACCTCAACATGAATCAGCCATAGGTATACATATATTCCCTCCCTTTTTGAACCTCTCTCCCATCTCCCACCCCATCCCACCCCTCTGGATTGATATAGAGCCCCTGTTTGAGTTTCCTAAGCCATACAGAAATTTCCCATTGGCTATCTATTTTGCATAAGATAATGTAAGTTTCCATGTTACTCTTTCCATCCATCTCACCTTCCCCTCCCCTCTCCCCGTGTCCATAAGTCTGTTCTCTATGTCTGTTTCTCCACTGCTGCCCTGTGAATAATTCTTCAGGACCATTTTTCTAGATTCTGTATATATGTATTAAAATATGATATTTATCTTTCTCTTTTTGACCCACTTCACTCTGTAAAATAGGTTCTAGGTTCATCCACCTCATCAGAACTGATTCAAATGTGTTCCTTTTTGTGGCTGAGTAATATTCCCTTGTGTATACATATCACAACTTCTTTATCCATTCATCTGTTGATGGACATCTAGGTTGCTTCCATGTTCTAGCTATTGTAAATAGTGCTGTAGTGAACAATGGGATACATGTACTTTTTCAATTTTGGTTTTCTCAGGGTGTATGCCTAGGAGGGGGATTGCTGGGTCACATGGTAGTTTTATTCCTAGTTTTTTAAGAAAATTTATGTCATCAAGTGTTCTGCCTATGTTTTCCTCTAAGAGTTTTGTAGTTTCTGGTCTTACATTTAGGTCTTTAATCCACGTTGAGTTTATCTGTGTATGGTGTTAGGAAGTGTTCTAATTTCATTCTTTTTACACATAGTTGTACAGTTTTCCTGGCACCAGTTATTGAAGAGGCTGTCTTTGCCCCATTATATATTCTTGCCTACTTTGTCAAAAATAAGGTACCATAGGTGCATGGGTTTATTTTGGGGGTTTCTATCTTGTTCCACTGGTGTATATTTCTGTTTTTGTGCCAGTACCATACTGTCTTGATGGCTATAGCTTTGTAGTAAAATCTGAAGTCGGGAAGGTTGATTCCTCCAGCTCCATTCTTCTTTCTCAAAAATGCTTTGGCTATCTGGGGTCTTTTGTGTTTCCATACGAATTGCAAAAAAGTTTTTTTTCTAGTTCTGTGAAAAATGCCTTTGGTAATTTGATAGGGATCACATTGAATCTGCAGATTGCATTTGGTAGAATAATCATTTTCACAATATTGATTCTTCCTCCCCAGGAACATGGAATATCTCTCCATCTGTTTATGTCATCTTTGACTTCTTTCATTAGTGTCTTATAATTTTCTGTATACAGTTCTTTTGTCTCCTTATGTAAGTTTATTCCTAGATATTTAATTATTTTTATTGAAATGGTGAAGGAGATTGAGTCCTTAATTTCTCTTTCATTATTAGTATATAGAAAGGCAAGTGATTTCTCTGTCTTAATTTTGCATCCTGTACCTTTGCTAAATTCACTGATTAGCTCTAGTAATTTTCTGATCCCATCTTTAGGGTTTTCTATGTACAGTATCATGTCATCTGCAAATACTGAGAGTTTACTTCTTCTTTTCCAATATGGATTCCTTTTAATTTCTTTTTCTCCTCTGATTGCTGTAGCTAGGACTTGCAGAACTATGTTGAAAAATAGTGGTGAGAGTGGACACCCTTGTCTTGTTTCTGATCTTAAGGGGAATACTTTCAGTTTTTCACCTTGAGAAGAATGTTTGCTGTAGGCTTATTATATTTGGACTTTACTATGCTGACATAGGTTCCTTCTATGAGCATTTTTTAAAGAGTTTTAATCATAAATGGGTGCTGAATTTCATCAAAGTCATTTCATGCATCTATTGAGATGATCATATAGTTTTATCTTTTACTTTGTTAATATGATGTATCATATTGATTGATTTGCATATACTGAAGAATCCTTGCATCTCTGGAATAAACCTGACTTGATTATGGTGCATCAGCTTTTTGATGTGTTACTGAATTCTGTTTGCTATACTTTTGTTGAGGATTTTTGCATCTATGTTCATCAGTGATATTGGCCTGTAGTTTTTTTTTGTGTGTGTGTGTGTGTTGTCTTTGTCTGGTTTTGGTATCAGGATGATGGTGGCCTTGTAGAATGAGTTTGGAAGTGTTCCTTTCTTGGCAACTTTTTGAAAAAGTTTTATAAGGATAGGCGTTAAATCTTCTCTAAATGTTTGATAGAATTCCCCTATGAAGCCATCTGGTCCTGGGCTTTTGCTTTTTTGGGAGATTTTTGATCACAGCTTCAATTTCAGTTCTAGTGATTGGGTTGTTCATAATTTCCATTTCTTCCTGGTTCAGTCTTGGAAGATTGAACTTTTCTAAGAATCTGTCCATTTCTTCCATTATCTATTTTATTGCCATATAGTTTTTCATAATACTCTCTTATAATTCTTTGTATTTCTGCATTGTATTGTAATCTCTCCTTTTTCATTTCTAATTTTGTTGATTGGATTCTTCTCTTTTTTTCATGATGAGTCTGGCTAAAAGTTTGTCAATTTTGTTTATCTTCTCAAAGAACCAGCTCTTAGTTTTATTAATCTTTACAATTGTTTCTTTAATTTCTTTTTCATTATTTCTACTCAGATCTTTATGATTTCTTTCTTTCTAATAATTTTGGGGTTTTTTATTGTTCTTCTTTTTCCAGTTGTTTTAGGTATAAAGTTAGGTTGTCCGTTTGATGTTTTTCTTGTTTCTTGAGGTAGGATTGCATTGCTATAAACTTCCCTCTTAGAACTGCTTTTGCTTCATCCCATACGTTTTGAGTTGTAGTGTTTTCATTGTCATTTGTTTCTAGAAATTTTCTTGTTTCTCTTTTGATTTCTTCAGTAACCCATTGGTTATTTAGACACATGTTGTTAAATCTCCATGTGTTTGTGTCACTTAAAGTTTTTCCCTTGTAATTGATATCTAGTCTCATAGCATTGTGGTTGGAGAAGATGCTTGATACAATTTCAATATTCTTAACTTTACTGAGGTTTGATTTGTAACCCAACATGTGGTCTATC
>SJYT01032987.1:51840-114896 GCA_006410635.1 Cephalophus harveyi
GAAGGTGTATTCTTCTGCATTTGGATGGAATGTCCTGAAGATATCAATGAGATCCATCTCATCTAATGTATCATTTAAGACTTGTGTTTCCTTATTAATTTTCTGTTTTGATGATCTGTCCATTGGTGTGTGTGGGGGGGGTGTTAAAGTCTCCTACTATTACTGTGTTACTGTCAATTTCTCTTTTTATGTCTGTTAGTGTTTGTCTTATGTATTGAGGTGCTCCTATGTTGGGTGCATAGATATTTACAATTGTTATGTCTTCCTCTTGGATTGATCCCTTGATCATTATGTAGTGTCCTTCCTTATCTCTTGCAGTCTTCTTTATTTTAAGGTCTATTTTGTCTGATATGAGGATTGCTACTCCAGTTATCTTTTGCCGCCCATTTGCATGGAATGTATTTTTCCATCCTTTTGCTTTCAGTCTATATGTGTCTTTAGGTCTGAAGTGGGTTTCTTGTAGACAGCATAAATATGGGTCTTGTTTTTGTATCCATTCAGCCAGTCTGTGTCTTTTGATTGGCACATTTAATCCATTTGCATTTAAAGTAATTATTGATATATATGTTCCTATTGCCATTTTCTGTTGTGGTCTGGACATGGATATGTGTCTTTAGGTCTGAAGTGGGTTTCTTGTAGACAGCATAAATATGGGTCTTGTTTTTGTATCCATTCAGCCAGTCTGTGTCTTTTGATTGGCACATTTAATCCATTTGCATTTAAAGTAATTATTGATATATATGTTCCTATTGCCATTTTCTGTTGTGGTCTGGGCATGGGTTGGAAAAGAATTTCCAGACATGAGACAGAATGAGAGGGAAATAAAGTTTATTAGAGTGGGAGGCACCGTTAGAACAGCGGGTCAGCTCCAGGGAGGACCGATGTGGAACAGTTGTCCTTAGTCCACTTTTGTACCAAGGGTACAAGGAGTAGGATAGGAGTCTTGCGGGTCATTTGCTGATTGGATGAGGCATGTATACCGGGTAGGGGAAGAGTAGGGCAAGTACCTTCTCCCTATAGGGTTGGAGGGGAGACAGGTTATACTGTTCCATTAATAGTTACAACGTGGGGGAGGGAAGGACAGTAAGGGTCTGGTTTTTCCATTCCTGCATTCCAAGACCTTCCTTGGTTTTATCTGCTCTTTTGTCCTTGGGTCACCATATTTTCTTAATTGTTTGGGGTTGATTTTGTAGATCTTTTTCCTTCTCTTATATTTCTTGACTATATAAGTCCCTTTAACATTTGTTGTAAAGCTGGTTTGGTGGTACTGAATTCTCTTAACTTTTGCTTTTCTGAAAAGTTTTTTTATTTCTCCATCAATTTTGAATGAGATCCTTGCTGGGTACAGTAATCTTGGCTGTAGATTTTCCCCCTTCAGAACTTTAAATATATCCTGCTCTTCCCTTCTGGCCTGCAGAGTTTCTGCTGAAAGGTCAGCTGTTAAGCGTGCGGGGTGTCCCTTGTATGTTACTTGTTGCTTCTCCCTTGCTGCTGTTAATATTCTTTCTTTGTGTTTAGTCTTTGTTGTTTGACTCTGGTTTTTCCATTCCTGCATTCCAAGACCTTCCTTGGTTTTATCTGCTCTTTTGTCCTTGGGTCACCATATTTTCTTAATTGTTTGGGGTTGATTTTGCAGATCTTTTTCCTTCTCTTATATTTCTTGACTATATAAGTCCCTTTAACATTTGTTGTAAAGCTGGTTTGGTGGTACTGAATTCTCCTAACTTTTGCTTTTCTGAAAAGTTTTTTTATTTCTCCATCAATTTTGAATGAGATCCTTGCTGGGTACAGTAATCTTGGCTGTAGATTTTCCCCTTTCAGAACTTTAAATATATCCTGCTCTTCCCTTCTGGCCTACAGAGTTTCTGCTGAAAGGTCAGCTGTTAAGCATACGGGGTGTCCCTTGTATGTTACTTGTTGCTTCTCCCTTGCTGCTGTTAATATTCTCTCTTTGTGTTTAGTCTTTGTTGTTTGACTAGTATGTGTCTTGGCATGTTTCTCCTTGGGTTTATCCTCTATGGGACTCTTTGTGCCTCTTGGACTTGATTGACTATTTCCTTTTCCACATTTGGGAAATTTTGAACTATATAATCTCTTCAAAAATTTTCTCATACCCTTTTCCTCTTCTTCTTCTGGGACCCCTATAATTTGAATGTTGGTGTATTTGATATTGTCCCAGAGGTCTCTGAGACTATCCTCAGTTCTTTTCATTCTTTTTACTTTATTCTGCTCTTCAGAAGTTATTTCCACCCTTTTACCTTCCAGCTCACTGATTTGTTCTTATGCTTCAGATATTCTGCTATTGATTCCTTCTAGAGTATTTTTAATTTCAGTAACTGTGTTGTTTGGCTCTGTATGTTTATTCTTTAATTCTTCTAGGTCTTTGTTAACTGATTCTTGCATTTTCTCCATTTTGTTTTCAAGGTTTTTGATCATCTTCACTATGATTATTCTGAATTCTTTTTCAGGTAGTGTGCCTGTTTCCTTCTCGTGTATTTGGAATTCTGTGTTTCTAGTTTGTTCCTTCATTTGTGTAGTATTTCTGTGTCTTTTCATTATTTTTTTTTTAAACTTACTGTGTTTGAGGTCTCCTTTTCCAATTCAAGGTTGAATTCTTTCTTCCTTTTGGTTTCTGCCCTCCTAAGGTTGGTCCAGTTGTTTGGGTAAGCTTTGGATAGGGTGAGATTTGTGCTGAGTTTTTGTTTGTTTGTTTTTCCTCTGATGGGCAAGGCTGAGTGAGGTGATAATTCTGTCTGCTGATATTTGAGTTTGTATTTTTGTTTCATTTGTTGTTTAGATGAGGTATCCTGCACGCGGTGCTACTGGTGGTTGGGTGATGCTGGGTCTTGTATTCAAGTGGTCTCCATTGTGTGAGTTCTCACTATTTGATACTCCCTAGGGTTCAGTTCAGTAGCTCAGTCGTGTCCGACTCTTTGCAATTTTTTTTTTTTCTTTATTCTTCTCTTCAGAAGCTATTTCCAACATTTTATCTTTCAGGTCATTGATTCATCCTTCCATTTCAGATACTTTGCTATTGATTCCTTCTAGAGAATTTTTAACATCAGTAATTGTGTTGTTTGTCTCTGTATGTGTATTCTTTAATTCTTCTAGGTCTTTGTTAATTGATTCTTGCATTTTCTCCATTTTGTTTTCAAAGTTTTTGATATCTTTGCTATCATTATTCTTAATTCTTTTCCAGGCAGTTTGCCTATTTCCTCTTCATTTATTTGGACTTCTGTGTTTCTAGTTTATTCCTTTATTTGTGTAGTATTTCTCTGCCTTTTCAGTATTTTTTTTAACTTATTGTGTTTGAGGTCTCCTTTTCCCAGGTTTCAGGGAAAGTGAAATTCTTTCCTTGAAGAAGGTTGAATTCTTTCTTCCTTTTGGTTTCTGCCTTTCTAAGGTTGATCTAGTGGCTTGTATAAGTTTCATATATGGCGATATTTGTGCTGAGTTTTTGTTTGTTTGTTTGCTTGTTTTTCCTCTGATGGACAAGGCTGAGTGAGGTGGTAATTCTGTCTGCTGATCATTGGGTTTGTATTTTTGTTGTCACTGTTGTTTAGATGAGGCATCCTGCACAGATTACTACTGGTGGTTGGGTGATTCTGGGTCTTGTATTCAAGTGGTTTCATTTGTGGGAATTCTATTTGATACTCCCTATGGTTAGTTCTCTGATAGTCTAGGGTCTTGGAGTCAATGCTCCCACTCCAAAGGCTCAGGGCTAGATTTCTGGTCAGGAACAAAGATTCCACAATGCTTTGTTATGGCATTGAGTGAGATTAAAACAAATATCCAAAAACAAGAAACCAAAGATGAACCCCAGACAAATGGCAATTAAAAAATTGGGCAAATCATAATTAAAATAATGGAATATACACATATACATATACACCCTTGAGCAAAGTCAAAACAGCCCAACAAAAATAAAGTACAATAGACTGACCCAGCAAACAAAGGGAATCAAAAATTATATTTACCATTTAAGAACAAAACTAACTAAAGCACAAACTTGAAAGCAAAACTAAAGCAAGGTGCCAGTTAGGGAATAAAGCAATGAAAATAAAATTAAGAAATATGTTGAGAGGAAAGGAGAGAAAGAAAAGAAACAAAAGATACGTAAAGTTAAATAAAAGTAGATAAAGACATATACATTAAAGATTAACTGCAAAGGGAAAAGAACAGTAGGAAAAAGAAACAAAGGAAAAAATGTCACAAAAATAATAATAGGTTTAAAAAATTAAAATTAAAAAGAGAGAGAGAGAGAGAAAAGGAAAACTCCATAGAACTGTAGAACTGTAGAAAAGCCCAAAGTAGAAGCAGAGGTTTATCACAACAATAAAAAATTTGACTGAGGAGAAAAAAATGCTAAAAGCTTAATTGGATTACATAGTGCCAATAAAATTGACAAGTACAGGGGAAGGAAAAAGAAAAAGAAAACAAAATTCCAAAAGAATCTGCAAAAACAGGTCAAAACATAAGAATAATAAATGTTTTTCTTTAGTCACTACTGTCAGAGTCCTTTCCCTCGCTGGGAGTCACAGTCATTACATAGTGCCAATAAAATTGACAAGTACAGGGGAAGGAAAAAGAAAAAGAAAACAAAATTCCAAAAGAATCTGCAAAAACAGGTCAAAACATAAGAATAATAAATGTTTTTCTTTAGTCACTACTGTCAGAGTCCTTTCCCTCGCTGGGAGTCACAGTCTGCTCACCTCCCTAGGATGCCTTCTAACACTGTACTGATCTCTGGACCTGCGGTGGGGCTAGCTCAGATTCTAGTCTGGTCCTACACCTGTGTGTTCTTGCCTCCAATGTCCACAGCCATCAGAACTAGTGTGTTTTCTTTTGTGGGAGCTCTCAGTGTCATTTTACATATTCCATAGACACAGAGCCTGCCTAGTTGATTGTGTGGATTTAATCTGCAGCTTGTGTAGCTGATGGGAAGGTTTTGGGTCTTCATCCTTAGCCCTGGGTTTCAATTGTGCTTTTATTTCCACCTCTACATGTGGGTCATCCACTGGGGTTTGCTCCTGAGTCTGCCCTGGAGGACTTGGGTTTGCCCCTGTGAGGGCCAGGGGTGGAGGTGGTGCAGCTACTTGGGTCGCAGGGGTTCTGGCAGCACCAGGTACTCAGGGGAGTTGGCAGCTACAGCAGGAGGAAATATAGTGCTCTAGAAGGGTATGGCAACCAGTATTCTTGCCTGAAGACCCTCCCTCCCTGACAGAGAAGCCTGGCAGGCCACAGTCTACAGGGTCGCAAAAAGTTGGACACGACTGAAGCAACCCTGCATGCATAGACACAAGACTTTTTTTATCTGTGTTAGCTCTGCCCCAATGAGAGTTAAGCGTGAAGGTAGAGCAGCTGCTTGGCTTGCGGGGACCCTGGTGGCTCCTAGTGTGCAGGGACACAGACTGCCTCTGCTGCAGGTTATGGCCTATCAGAGTCTTTTTTCGAGCCCCTAGTAGTTGACGATCAGAAGGCCTCTTTGGCCAGTCTTTCTCCATAGCTCCACCCATTTAGGCACTTAGAGGGCTCCCTTGCCAGGGGTCCTTCTCTGTTTGGCACATCAGGCACATAGAGGGGCCCCCCTTGTTGGGGTCCTACTCTGTAGATGGGTTCATCAGGCATTTAAAAGGGCACCCTAGGTGGGGTCCTACTCTGTAGTTCAGTGTGTCAGGCATTTGATGGGCCAGCCTCTCTATTGTTTAGCTACATGTTGCTGGCATGTGGGGAGAGAGAGTCTATGGTGATGGCTCTACCCTCTACGCATGACTCAGCAGTATCGCCTTGTTTCCATGGCTGCCTGGTTTTCCTCCATCAACATTTTCCACCATGATCTCCTCCTTCACATCCCCTGGATCCATCTCTCCGCAGTCAACAGCAGCCCTCTCCCTGGGATTGCTCCACAATCTCTAAACTCTAGCTCCCAGCAGCTGCACCTTCCAGGGGACCAGCGTTCCTGTCAGGGGTATGTATGGCTGCAGCAAGGACTGTCTGATTCTCATTCCATTTAGCTGCCACAGATCAGCTGTATCACTGTCAGTGTTAAATGTTTCTCCTCTGACTGAGACAATTGCCATGACGTGGGGATAGGATCCCTGCTTCAGTTCCCCCACCCACAGAGGGCAGGTTCACTTTTACTAACACTCTTGTTTTTTTCCCCAGTTCCTTCATCCTACTGAGTTTTGCATGGTTCATTGTATACTTTTCTGCTGGTCAGGTACTCCTGTCTGCTCTCAGCTGGTTTTCTGCATGCACTTCTGTGTCTGAAGGTGTATTCCTGGTATATCCATGGAGAGAGATGTATTCCACATCCACCTACTTCTCCATCTTGTTCCTCTATTGTAGATTTTTTTATTTGTGGTTACCATGGGGTTCATATATAACAAACTGTAATTATAGCACTTGATTTACACTGATAGTCTTCTAAGTTCAAATACATTCTAAAAGATCTTTATTTTTAGTCCCTTCACCCTCATTTTGTTTTTGATGTCATATTTTGCATCATTATGCTTATTCCTTTACCGTTTATTGTAGTTATAGTTGCTTTTACATTTTTCTTATTTGAGTGATCTTCAGTATCCTCACTATATATTGTTCTTTCCTATTGGGATTTTTCCTTTCCTATAGATTCTTCTTTCATATTTAGAGAAAAACCTCCAATTTTTCTTTTAGGGTAGGTTTAATGTTGATGAATTCTTTTAGTTTTTTTGCTTGTCTGAGAAGCTCTTTTTCCTCTCTATACTAAATTATAATCTTACTAGGTAGAGTGTCCTCCTGGAGGGCATGGCACCCCACTCCAGTATTCTTGCCTGGAGAATCCCATGGACAGAGGAGACTGGAGGGCTACAGTCCATAGGGTCCCAAGGAGTCAGACATGACTGAAGTACTAAGCAGAGTATCCTAGTTGCAGGTTTTTAACCTTTCAGCACTTTGAATATATCATGCCACTCTCTCTTGGTCTGTAAAGTTTATACAGAGCAATCAGATAATACTTTTATTGAGACTCCCTTGTATATGACTGCCTTTCTCTTGATACCTTTAGAATTCTCTAACTTTTGGCATTTTAATTGTGATACATCTTGGTTTGGGTCCATTTAGGTTCATCTTGTTTGGGACCTTCTTCTGTGCTTTTTGTACCTGATTATTGGTTTTCTTCTTTAGGTCTAGGAAGTTTTTAACCATAATTTCTTTAAATAAAATTTATATCTTTTTTCTCTTTCTTTTCTCCTTCTGAAATCTCTATAATGGGAATTTCTCCTTCTGAAATTCCTATAACGGGAATATGAAAGGTTTAAGATCTGTATGTTGCTTTCATTTTTTTAAAATCTGTCTTTCTATCTGCTGTTGTGATTGAGTGGTTTCTATTAGTCTGTCTTCCAGATCACTTATTCATTCTTTGTGTCATTTAGTCTGCTGTTCATTGCTTCTAGAGTGCTTTTCATCTCAAATATTGTTATCTATTTTTTTCTAGATCTTCTTGATATTTTCTAGGTATTTTTTAAAATGATTCAGTGCTTAGATTAATTATCTTTCCTAATTCAGTTAGTATTTTTATTACCCACACTTTGAATTCATTTTCTAATAGACTCTCTTTCATTGTTTATTTCTTTCTCTTGCTCTTTCAATTGAGAGCAGTTCCTCTGCCTTTTCATTTTTTTTTTAACTTTGTCTCTATGAATTTAGATGAGACAGCCACCTATTGTGCTTTTGAAGGAGTGTTCTTATGTAGGAGTGTCCTTGTGTAGACTGTGTGTCTCCAGTGCCTTTGAGGGGGAGGGCTGGATTTGCTGTGGATGCCAGTCATGTCTTTCATGTCTGCTGACTGCTATCACCTTGGTATGGAGTGCAGCTGGTTTTGGAGGAGCTAGAGACTTCTCAGAGTGTGACGTGGGATATCATCTCTGATAAGTGGCCATCATCACTGGCTCCCAAATTGTTCCCAAGTTGCTTAATAGAAAGCCCTGAGGGTTGAGCTTGAGCTGGCTCTGTTCCCTTAAGTGTATGTTTTTCCTTCTTCCTTCACTGGGAATTTGCCCCAAAGGAATGGTGCTTATGTAAGGGGTTTGTGTACTTACAGAGGTGCTGCTTGTTAAGTGTCTTTGGCTCTGCTCAAATGCAGCTCGTGGTTGTATCTTTTCCTGCGTTCCATCCACCTGAGATCTAGTGCTAGGCTGTGTCATGGAGTGGGTGGGCTGAAGCATTCACTTGCCTAAACCTGAGAAGTATGGCGTGGAGGTTGTGGGAGTTCAATTGACTGCACTTCTGTCAGAAGTGTGGGCTGCTTCTGTGGTGTATTTAAGTGCCAATAATGGCCACTGCCACCCTGCCTGGATCACACCCGCATTGCTTCTGTGTCCCTAGATCCAGTGTTTCCCCTGGTCTTGACCATCATAGATCCAGTGCCAAGCTGTGGCACGGAGTGAGTGGGACTGGGATGTTCACTTCACACAGACTGGGAGTGTGGTGGAAGCAGTAACTGCTAAGGCAAACCTCTCTCTACCCTATCTATGGGAAATCCAGCACCTTCCCACTCCTGAGTGGAGTCTAGGCTTCTTCAGTCTATCTGCCCCAGTGGTTCCCTGATTAGCTCAGGAAGCTTGCCTCCCCTGCATGGGATCCCAGGGCTGGGATGCTCAGTCTGGCTTGACTAACTCACTCCCCAGAGTGAGTGTCTACTGTGTGATCTCCCTTTTCTTCTGAGTCCCCTCCCAGGGGCACATGTCCCAATCTAGTGCTTTGCTTCCCACTCTACCTGATTATGTGTATATCTTTCTCACAACCTTGTAGGAGTCCTTCTGCCTGTTTTCTATTAGTTTTCTATGAGTATTGTTTCATGTGTAGATGTGTTTTTGATGTGTTTTTAAAGGGAGGTGATCTCTATACCATCTTACTCTACCATCTTGATCTCCCTCCTCTTTCAGGCCCAGTCAGTCATGGATTCCACCTCTACTCTGTCAGAATGATTGTAGCTGACTAACCAAAAAATTGGAAAGCTAAACTTGTAAGATTTGATTTTTGATACATGTGATGAAACAATCACATCTTGATTTTGGAAATGAGCCATTTGTAATTTGAGAGATCACCAACCGTGAAACACATTGTACATGATACCATATGTCATTGAATTTAGTGATGGTTTTGGGCCAGTCCATTTTGATGTCTCATGAAAAATCATATCTTTGATATTTAACATTACTGATGGTTAGCTCCTGAGTCAAAAAGCATTCTCTTCCTGAGAAAGTTGTATATAACAAAATATATTTTCCTTGTAGATCTCTGTAGTTGGTTCTATCTCCCCTTTTCCATCTTTTCCTGCTGTATTCTGTGTCCCAAATATGCTTATTCTGATACCATGATAATATGAACTTTTAGCTAGATTTCAGTAAATCTGCAAACCAATCCTCCCAATAATAAGATATTCCTTCTAGCTACAATGAAAAGATAAAGCAAGCCGAATGCTTCACACCTAGCTGTAAAAGCTACATTATCACTTATATATGGAAAGGAACATGAAAGCTTACCTCTTCTGAGAGAAATCACGCCATAGTATCTGACCTTTACTTTTTTCTATAGGGCATGTATTTTTATAAGTATTGCTTTTTATTTGCAATTCAATTACATTGGCAAACGTTCTTCCGAATATTCCACATTTATACAATCAAAACTGTGCGATTGTGAGGATATTTATGACCATGTTTCTCTTGCCATGGACTGGAAAGTATGTTGGCACATCATCCTAATTGGATGCCCAGGACTCTCTATTTAATATTCAGCTTTATAATTGAACAATTACCCAAAAAGAGTGGGCTCAGAGGTGCTTGAATCAGAAGTTTGTTGAATCTCTCACTCTTTTTTATGGTTGCTTAATAATAAACACTTTAACCTTCATTATGGCTGGAAATAGAACAAAAATTTTAGCAAGGGTTGAAATTTTAGCTGTGCAGAGGAATAAATAGCCCTATGACCTCTGAGATTTCCAACAATATCATTGGATGGTTTCCCTGAGAACTTTCTTTACAACTCTCAGATGCTAAAACCAGTTGCTTACAGATCTCTTTCCCTACTCTCAAGGAACATGATCTAAATATGAATCATCATAGGATCTTGGCTAGACAGTCTTCCTAGTGACACAATATCCTTTTCCTTGAGATATGCCAAAGGAATTCTTTCCACAGTTTCTTCCTCAGAAGAGAACATAGTGGGAAAACATGGGCTTTGACAACAATTAGACTTAAGTTTTAATCCTGACTCAGACACTTACTAGCAATTTGTTCTATGACAAGTAAATTAATTCCTTAACCAACAGTTTTCTTATATAAAATGGCAGATTAATTCCAATCCCAAAGGAAGACAATGAAAAAAAATATTCAAACTACCTCACAATAGCACTCATCTCACATGCTAAAAATTAATGTTCAAAGTTCTCCAAGCCAGGCTTCAACAGTACGTGAACTGAGAACTTCCAGCTGTTCAAGCTAGATTTAGAAAAGGCAGAGGAATCAGAGATCAAATTGCCAACATCCATTGTATCATCTTAAAAGCAAGAGAGTTCCAGAAAAACATCTACTTCTGCCTCATTGACTACACCAAGTCCTTTGACTGTGTGGATCACAACAAACTGCAGAAAATTCTTCAAGAGATGGGAACACCAAACCACTTGACTTGCTTCCTGAGAAATCTGTATGCAGGTCAAGAAGCAATAGTCAGAACCGGCCATGGAACAACAGACTAGTTCCAAATTGGGAAAGGAGTACATCAAGGTTGTATACTGTCACCTTGCTTATTTAACTTATATGCAGAGTATATCTTGGGAAATACCTGGCTGGATGAAGCACAAACTGGAATCAAGATTGCCGGGATAAATATCAATAACCTCATACACAGATAACACCACCCTTGTGGCAGAAAGCAAAGAAGAACTAAAGAGCCTCTTGATGAAAGTGAAAGAGGAGAGTGAAAAAGTTGACTTAAAACTCAACATTCAGAAAACTAAGACCATGGCATCTGGTCCCATCACTTTATGGCAAATAGATGGGGAAACAGTGGAAACAGTAACAGACTTTATTTTGGGGGAGTCCAAAAATCACTGTAGATGTTGACTGCAACCATGAAATTAAAAGACTCTTACTCCTTGGAAGAAAAGTTATGACCAACCTAGACAGCATATTAAAAAAGCAGAGACATTACTTGGCCAACAAAGGTCCGTCTAGTCAAGGCTCTGGTTTTTCCAGTAGTCATGTATGGGTATGAGAGTTGGACCATAAAGAAAGCTGAGCACTGAAGAATTGATGCTTTTGAACTGTGGTGTTGAAGAAGACTCTTGAGAGTCCCTTGGACTGCAAGGAGTTCCAATCAGTCCATCCTAAAGGAAATCAGTCCTGAATATTCAATGGAAGGACTGATGTTGAAGCTGAAACTCCAATACTTTGACCACCTGATGTGAAGAACTGACCCATTGGAAAAGACCCCGATGCAGGGAAAGATTGTAGGTGGGAGGAGAAGGGGACGACAGAGGATGGGATGGTTGGATGGCATCACTGACTCAATGGAAATGAGTTTGAGTAAGTTCTGGGAATTGGTGATGGACAGGGAGTCCTGACATGCTGGGGTCCATGGGGTCACAAAGAGTTGGACACGACTTAGTGACTAACTGAACTGAACTGAATTCTTCATTTATATAAGCTACAGGCTGTTGAGACTCTCTGGGTTGTGTCATCACTCCCAAGGCCATACCTTTTCTTTCAGTAACAAACAGATTAAACCTTGACCCTGAGAGCAAGCTTAAAGCAGGAGCCTGCAGGAGAGCAGTTTGAAGAGCCTTAAAAGCCTTTTGAGTCTCTGATGACCAGATAAACTTACCAGTCTTGGCCTGTTGAGTTTCAGTTATAAGTTTATATTAAGGCTGGGCAAGTTCCCCATAACCCAGAATCCAAATGCAGCAATAACCTGTAATGCCCAACAATCCTCTCAATTGTCTTAAAGTCATGGTAGGTAGAGGATGGTTGAGTATCAGTTCAGTCGCTCAGTCATGTCCAACTCTTTGTGACCCCATGGACTGCAGATGCTTCCCTGTCCCTCAGGGTCTTTTCCAGTGTGTCAGTTCTTCACATAAGGTGGCAAAAATATTGGAGTTTCAGTTTCAGCACCAGTCCTTTCAATGAATACTCAGGACTGATTTCCTTTAGGATTGACTCGTTTTATCTCCTTGCAGTCCAAGGGACTCTAAACAGTCTTCTCCAACATAACAGTTCAAAAGCATCAGTTCTTCAGTGCTCAGCCTTCTTTGTAGTCCAACTCTCACATCCATATATGACTACTGAAAAAATCATACCCTTAACTAGACAGATCTTTGTCAGTAAAGCAGTGTCTCTGCTTTTTAATATGTTTTCTAGTTTGTGGCAACCCACTCCAGTGTTCTTGCCTGGAGAATCCCAGCGATGGGGGAGCCTGGTGGGCTGCCATCTCTGGGCTTGCACAGAGTTGGACACGACTGAAGTGACTTAGCAGCTAGTTTGATCATAACTTTTCTTCCAAGGAGCAAGCATCTTTTAATTTTATGGCTTTGGTCACCATCTGCAGTGATTTTGGAGCCCCCCAAATAAAGCCTGTCACTGTTTCCATTGTTTCCCCATCTATTTGCCATAAAGTGATGGGACCAGATGCCATGATCTTAGTTTTCTGAATGTTGAGTTTTAACCCAGCTTTTTCACTCTCCTCTTTCACTTTCATAAAGAAGCTCTTTACTTTTTCACTTTCTGCCTTAAAGGTGGTATCATCTGCATATTTGAAGTTATTGATATTTCTCCCAGCAATCTTGATTCCAGCTTGTGCTTCATCCAGCCCAGCATTTCTCATGATGTACTCTGCACAGAAGTTAAATAAACAGGGTGACAATATACAGACTTGATGTACTCCTGTCCCAATTTGGAACCAGTCTGTTGTCCCATGTCTTGTTCTAACTGTTGCTTCTTGACCTGCATACAGATTTCTCAGGACGCAGGTCAGGTGGTCTGGTATTCCCACCTCTTGAAGAATTTTCTGCAGTTTGTTGTGATCCACACAGTCAAAGGCTTTGGCATAATCAAAAAAGCAGAAGTAGATGTTTTTCTGGAACTCTCTTGCTTTTTTGATGATCCAACGGATGTTGGCAATTTGATCTCTGGTTCCTCTGACTTTTCTAAAACCAGCTTGGGCATCAGGAAGTTCATGGTTCATGTACTGTAGAAGCCAGGCTTAGAGAATTTTGAGCATTACTTTGCTAGCGTGTGAAATAAGTGCAATTGTGTGGTAGTTTGAACATTTTTGGCATTGCCTTTCTTTGGGATTGGAATGAAAACTGACCTTTTCCAGTCCTGTGGCCACTGCTGAGTTTTGCAAATTTGCCGATATATTGAGTGTGGCACTTCCACAGCATCATCTTTTAGGATTTGAAAGAGCTCAACTGGAATTCCATTACCTCCACTAGCTTTGCTGGTAGTGATACTTCCTAAGGCACTCCTGACTTCACACTCCAGGATGTCTGGCTCTAGGTGAGTGATCACACCATTGTGGTTTTCTGGGTCATGAAGATGTTTTTTATATAGTTCTGTGTATTCTTGCCACCTCTTCTTAATATCTTCTGCTTCTGTTAGGTCCATGCCATTTCTATCCTTTATTGTGCTCATCTTTTCATGAAATGTTGCCTTGATATCTCTAATTTTCTTGAAGAGATCGCTAGTCTTTCCCATTCTATTGTTTACCTCCATTTCTTTGCATTGATAACTGAGGAAGATTTTAGGTTTATTATAGGTTTAATTCTAGAAAGCCTCCTTTAAATCAATGACTGAAAAATATTTGGCTTGTTCAGGAATTTCAGACAATAAAGTATAATGACTAGGCACCATGGGGTGTAAACAAACCACAGCCTCATTTATTATTTATAAATCTTGATCTAATCTCCATTTATCATTTGACTTTTTTACACCCAAATAGGAGTGTTTCATGGACTGTCACAGCAAATTAATAACCCCAGTTCCTTTAAATTTTCAATGATGGGTTTTAACCCCTCCTTCAGTTCAGTTCAGTCCCTCAGTCATGTCCGACTCTTTGTGCCCCATGAATCGTAGCATGCCAGGCCTCCCTGTCCATCACCATCTCCCGGAGTTCACTCAAATTCACGTCCATCAAGTCGGTGATGCCATCGAGCCATCTCATCCTCTGTCGTCCCCTTTTCCTTCTGCCCCCAATCCCTCCCAGCATCAGAGTCTTTTCCAATGAGTCAA
This sequence comes from Cephalophus harveyi, assembly GCA_006410635.1. Taxonomy (NCBI): domain Eukaryota; kingdom Metazoa; phylum Chordata; class Mammalia; order Artiodactyla; family Bovidae; genus Cephalophus; species Cephalophus harveyi. The sequence continues at coordinate 66,105 of SJYT01032987.1, forward strand.
CTCTTTGCATGAGGTGGCCAGAGTATCAGAGTTTCAGCTTTAGCGTCAGTCCTTCCAAAGAACACCCAGGGCTGATCTCCTTTAGAATGGACTGGTTGGATCTCCTTGCAGTCCAAGGGACTCTCAAGAGACTTCTTCAACACCACAGTTCAAAAGCATCAATTCTTCGGTGCTCAGCTTTCTTTACAGTCCAACTCTCACATCCATACATGGCCACTGGAAAAACCATAACCTTGACTAGACGGACCTTTGTTGGCAAAGTAATGTCTCTGCTTTTGAATATGCTATCTAGGTTGGTCATAACTTTTCTTCCAAGGAGTATGCGTCTTTTAATTTCATGGCTGCAATCACCATCTGCAGTGATTTTCAGTTCAGTTCAGTTCAGTTGCTCAGTCGTGTCCGACTCTTTGCGACCCCATGAATCGCAGCACGTCAGGCTTCCCTGTTCATCACCATCTCCTGGAGTTCACTCAGACTCACGTCCAGTGAGTCCGTGATGCCATCCAGCCATCTCATCCTCAGTTGTCCCCTTCTCCTCCTGCCCCCAATCCCTCCCAGCATCAGAGTTTTTTCCAATGAGTCAACTCTTTGGAGCCCCATAAAACCTTGTTTTAATGGATACTGCTTTTGATGCAGAAATAGGTGAGGGTCTTTGAGCTTGATAATGACAGGAACAGGATTTGTGCTTGACCCAGTTTTTCCATCAGCTGACACTCTAGGATTTACATTTTGTTCAATTAATGGGAGAGAAAGAGTGAATTTCATATACATGAAAACAGAGGCCTGGACCTTGCTCAGTATATTCTTCCCCAGAAATGGTGAGGGAGACTCTGGCACAATTAGAACTCTTGAGAAAACAGCACAAAGGCCCAGTTACAGCTTAAAGGATGACTGAAATAATAGCATTTGGCTCAACCAGAGAGCCCCATTATGGTAGTGGATCAGGAGCTTCAGTGAGCACAGAGAATGTTGCCTCAGTGTCCAAAAGGGAATCGACTGATTGCCCCCACCACACACACAGTTTTTAATACCTGGGGCTCCTCAGATGTAATTAGGATGGGAGACTGTGTGGGGGATTCCCAGGCACCTTCACTCCTGATTGTCTTGAGAGTCCAACCCCTGGGGCTTATGCTTCTGAGAGCAGTCCCCAGTGTGGTCCTGTGCAGACTGGACATGGAACTGGAGGTGGCTTAAATGCCTGACGACAATCCTGCTTTGTGTCCCCCTTTTCCAGTGTAATAGTAAGTCCATCCCTTTTCACCTGGGTCCCTCTGGGCATTTTTCCTCAGACTGTTTCAGAGCAGATCTGACAGCCATCGCTAGGGTTTCAGTCTTTCCCCGGTCTTTTTCTGCCTCTTCTCTTCTTACTCTCTGCCATAGAAGACCATTTGAGCCAGCTGCAGCAGTTTATCTAAGGACTGATTTAATCTAAACACCTGTTTTAATAGCTTCTAGTGGATATCTATATTGGAGAAGGAAATGGCAACCCGCTCCAGTGTTCTTGCCTGGAGAATCCCAGGGACGGTGGAGCCTGGTGGGCTGCCGTGTCGCACAGAGTTGGACACGACCAAAGTGACTAGCAGCAGCAGCAGCAGCCGTGGATATCTACAGCCAACCGAATGAGAAATCTATCTTTTAAGGTCACTCCTCCCTTTGTACTTTCAGGATCAATCTCAGTGAATCTGCAAAGGGTTTCCCATAGTCTATCTAGGAATTTACCAGGACTTTCCTTCTCGCCCTCTTCTATGCTTGCCAATTTGGCAGAATTTAGTCTTAGCGTATGCCCACTTGAGTCCTTCAGGAATACATCTGACAAAGTGACTCTGATCCCATCTTCTTTTAGCCGTGTTATAGTCCCAGTCTGACTCTATTGTGGGGACTGTCTGACTCCCCCATAGGGAGGGCTGCTATCTCCTGTTCCCTCTTTCCTATTGACCCATGTTCAAGCCATTCATCTCCAAAAGCAGTAGCTTTTTTCCAAAACTCGAGTTTTTGAGTCAGGAGTCAGCCTGTGTCCTAAGATATACACTACATTTCTCCAAGTAATGTTAAGCTCAGGGATCGAATTTATCCCAGTTTAAAATACATTTCAAAAGGGTGATTCTGGAACTGTTAGCTCCCAACTGTAAGAAGGAAAAAAGTGGCATCCAGCACTGTGGCTTTTTTCTGCTGGAGTCATCCCTCCTTGCTCTAGATGGGGGTGGAGTCAGACTTTCCACCAAAGCTTTGCTTCCCTGGTTGAACTTAGTCTGTCCCTTACCAACAGAGTCAACTTACTCATTCTTGTCAGCCCTCCTTTCTCTACCATCGAGGTGGGGTGGAGGTGCACCAGGGGTAGACCTGATGGGCATCTCAAATTGATTTATAGTTCCTTACCATTAAGACCTTGGCTTAATTTCCCCTTTTCCTCTGGTGCCACCTGGGGTGGAGCAGAGTAGTCTTCTGGAATGTTTCCCAAGCTAGGAGCACTAGGGAAAGCATCTGTGTTCTGTGTGCCTGTGCACATTCTTGAGCATATTCCTGACCTCAGTAGAAGCAGTGAGTCATAAAGGAGTGAACAGAAAAAGGCAAGATGTCTCTTCTAAGTGTCACCACACCACTATATGTGATAGCAAAAGAGGTGGTAGAGGGTTGGCCAGGAAGGAAAAAGTGATTTTTGTCCTCATTCTACAAGGGCCAATGCTTCCAGTTCATTTTCATAGATTCCACAAAAGGAATATCTAGGGAGTTAAGACAGAAGCCATTGGAGAACTTGATCTGGTCTGCTAAGAGCTAGCATTACCAAGGAAAGACTCCCGCTGTATTCCCAATCTGGCCAGATTCTGGGGTTGCCATCCTATGTTCTTAGAAACCTCATGTTCGTTAGCAGCACTTCCATCCATATAGTCCGGAGGTACAGCCATTGGAAAGGACTCACTTTTAGGGCTCTGGTCCTATATGGAAGCAGCCAAGAGAGAGACACTCCTGGAGCTAGAGCTCCACCTAGCTTCCATCAGGAGTGCACGAGAAAAACAACCAAAATGTAACTTTTGGATCCTAGCAAGGCTGGGAGCCTCATGACTATCAGTCCAAGCTTGGGGTCTAAATAAAAGTACATAGTAATAGCATGGATCACAAGTCCCTTGAAAGTCTATGATCCAACAGATTAGGTTAGTAGTTCTAATTCCCCAGGCAGTTAAGAAATGGTCAAAGAGACCAGAGAAAGATGACCGAGAAAGGAAAGTTCAGTCCACACACTTTGCCCATTTCTTGCCGCTCCCCTTTGCAGGGATGTTGGGTGCCTCTTGGCATTGGCAGGGTCAGTATAAACCCCTGACAGGCTCCCCTTTCAGGGCTGCCTTCAGTCATTACAAGGCGCCACAGAACCACAAAGCTGGGCTCAACTCTTCCTTTGTACTTGTTTTGTACGTCTCAGGCTTTCAATCAATCACACACAGAGGCACACTGTAGAGTTAGTTAAAAAAAAAAAAAAAGCAGAAAATTTATACAATGAGAAAGCAGAGGAGCTTTCTCATTAAGCTTCTCACTAAAGCTTTCTGCTTACCTTGTCCTTACTTTGTCTTGAAGATCCCGGATAAGCCCCCAAGATGATAGCTTATGGTGAATGGTGTTGGATTCGTGATCTCAGAGGGAGAGAATTTAGCTTCCAGACCAGAGACATGGCTTCAGGCACTCAGAGTTTCATGTGGCAAAAGTTTTATCACAGTGAAAAAAGGGAAAAGCTTCTGACATAGACATCAGGTAGAGAGTGCCCCACTCATTAGTCTTATGAAGGCTTTATATACTTTTTCAGTTGGTTACTAACAATAGATCAAAAAAATGTCTCAAGGTTGTAAATGTCTTACCAGACCCACTCCCACACACACATTTTAGGATAACAGGATTAGTGGGAAGGTTCTTAAGAAGGAGAAACTTGTTTTCAAGGAAGATACTTTGTTGTTATATAATCATTAGCACAGAATTTAAGGAAAAACGTAACCCTTGAGCAAGATGAGTTGTTTTGTTGTGTAATCATTAGCTCTGGGCTTAAATTAGTCTTAGGTGAAATAGATTGTTGCCATAACAACCCAGAGTTTGAGAAAAAAAAGTATATTATATGACTAAGAGGAAGGAATGTAGAAAAAAAAAAGCTTGTTCCTTTCTCCTCCTCCTCTTCCTCCTTTTCGAGGGACCCCAGACTCCTTATCAACCCACCTAAGAATTAGCTCTCTCAGCAAGTATCATTATGCTCTGTTCATTTCATGAATATGAATCTTCTCTCCTCAGCTTATTTTGCCCCAGGGCCTAGGCCACTGTGATACCTAATAATATTTCAAGAAATGTGTGAATGGAAACTTGTAGGTTGAATTGCCAACTACTTGTTTTTGCAACTTACTTCTATATTTTAGCACTTCCTGGCCCTGTTTTTCCGAGACCTCTGGCTGTTCCAGTGCCTGCTATAGCAACCTGTTTAGGCTGCAGCCCTGTGTCCAACTCTTTCCTGCCACCTTCCTTACTTCTCAGGGTATTTTATTACTATCTGGGACTTTTTTTTAGTGAGAGCCCATTTGCAATAGCAACAGGGAAAGAAAACAAATCCATAGGTACAAAGCCAGTAAGAAGTGAGACATATGTGAAGGAAATGACAAAACTTTAATGACAAATCAGATTTGAATATTTGAAAAGAGACAAGAATCTGGATGGGAAGATTCAGATTTCATCTATTTAAAATAGATGAAAATTTCATAAAATAATCTACAAATTTTTCTATTCCTTCTTTTTCCTCTATCATACCTTGATACTTCTATCACAATCTTTCCAAATGCATACTCTCCTCCTCAGTTACTAATTCCTTCTGATTTAATCTTTCAAACAGTTTTTGAATCTTTTTCCTTTTCTACATATCCACCCCTACAATTCCAGTTTGATCCCCAATAATTTGTTACCTGAACTGCACTACTAACCTCCCAACCTTGCTCTCTTACTTTTGACCTCTTAAATTCACCTTCAAGTGCCAACTCTTTAAGAAAACTTTAAAGGCCATTCTTATTCTGTGTTCTCAGATCTCTGACAAGGCTGAACTGCTTATAATACTCTGCCCAGATTGTGCTTTGTTCACCGTGGTGCCTTTGTCCATACTGTCTCCATGGTGTTGTCTCCCATAGCACCTAATACAGTCCAACTATTTCACTCACCTCACTGTAGTGTAATGGATTGTGTGTCTATCTTCCAACTGGACTTGCAGGCAATGAGCTCGTCTTATTCCTCTTTGTACCCTTGAGATTAGCATGATGCCTGACATATAACAGGCCCCCAGTGAATATTTGCTGATGAATGGATGAATGCATGCACAGTTCCCTAGCCCTCTGTGAAGGAAAGAAAAAAGAACATTTTCCAGGGATATTCTACTTATATAACAGGAGCATAAACAAATCTGCATCAGGTACATGGAGCTGCTGGGTGGTAGGAAACAAAAACAGAATATTCAGGGTTGATCAGTGAGATGGAAAGAAATATGGTTATTTGAGCTGAAACTGTCATTCCTTGCATCAGTGATAATAAGACATATATATTCATGGTCCCGTTATTCAAAGAGTTGTACAGTGTTGACAGAAGATATACTGTCTGGAATTTTTGCTTCAGTGACTCAAATTATTACTGATAAAATTTAAAAAGAAAAGAAAACAAACTAGTGGTCTTCTTAAACATCATTAGTGAGATTGTAGCTACAAACTTTCTGCTAGTGGGACCAGGTGATGGGGATGGGTGACTCTAGATTATCTCATATAATGTCTGCATGACCCACAGCTGCAGTGTCGGTGCCAAATCAGCAATGAAGCCAAGGGCTTCAAAGCTCAACCCTCAAGCCAAGGGCTGAGCGGTCTGGCAGACCTGCAGAAGGCAGTAGATTCAGGGAAAGCTCCAGCATAGTGTCAAGGTCAAGGCTCCCTTTCAGTCATTTGTGAGAGAGCACATCTGGGCATGTGGGTATTTTTTGACTTGTTAGGGAAAATTTTTAATCAAAGTTCTGTGTTCCTGAATATTAGCAGGTATGGTATACCACACCCTTCATGATCAGGCCTCTGCCTTCATCCTTCTGCCTCATTTTTAGTTAGGTATCAATAACTCTGTCCAAAGGTGTGCTGAGCCAATGGTGTTCCCTGGATGAATCATGTATGTCTCCATGCTTTGACACCTGGTATATTCTGTCAGAATTCTGTCCACCTATAAAGACTTAAATAAAGAACAGACTAAACCAACTGAAACTGAAAGATAAAGTGTTTCACTTTCACATAAAAGTCTGGAGAAGACAGTCTAGGGCTGGTAGGTCAGCTGAGGCCCTCAGGGACCTGGGCTACATTAACTCATCACTAACATCCTTACAATGTAGCTTTCGTATTTATGGTCCAAGATGGCAAATATCACATCCAGTTTAGAGTAGCAGAGGGAACTAGAAACAAGTAAAGGGACAGAGGGCATTTCTTTAATGGAACATTCTTAGAAGCTTCTCACAAGACTCCCACTTACATTCTACTTAATAAAATTTGTCAAATGATCACACCTAGCTGGAAGAGAAGGCAGGAAATGTAAGTCTTTAGTCTTGGGTAGCCATCCGCTTCAGCTTATTACTAGGGATTTCAGTTACTATGAGAGATGAGTCAAGAAAATACTGGGGAATGATTAGCATTATTTCTTGTACCAAGAAATTATCTTTTATGTAAAATGGTATAGCCCCTCTGGAAAACAATTTGACTGATTCTTGGAAAACTAAACATGAATTACCACATGATTTAGCAATTGCACACTTAGGCATTTATCCTAGAGATATGAAAAGTTATTTTAACATAACTGGTGAAATCGAATTTGGGTGGATTATATCAATGTTAATTTCCTGTTTGTGGCATTATAGCACAGCTACACAAGATGTTATCATTGGGGGTAAATGGATGAAGGGTATATGGGATCCCTGTGGTATGAAATACAGTTATATTAAGAAGTTTAATAAAAAATGCTTTCAGAAGCTGAGGAGAAAAATAAAAAAATAACATAATTAGAGGTGGTCCCAAGATGGCAAAGGAATAGGATGGAGAGACCACTTTCTCCCCAACAGATTCATCAAAAGATCATTTGAATGTTGAGCAACTTTCACAAAACAACTTCTGAATGCTGGTAGAGGACACCAGGCACACAGAATGGCAGCTCAGTCTCTTTGAAAGGAAGTAGGAAAATAACATAATTAGAGGTGGTCCCAAGATGGCAAAGGAATAGGATGGAGAGACCACTTTCTCCCCAACAGATTCATCAAAAGATCATTTGAATGTTGAGCAACTTTCACAAAACAACTTCTGAATGCTGGTAGAGGACACCAGGCACACAGAATGGCAGCTCAGTCTCTTTGAAAGGAAGTAGGACAAAATACAAAAGATGAAAACAAAGACAAAAGAGTTAGGGATGGAGACTCATCCTGGGGAGGGAGTCATGAAGGTGGAGAAGTTTCCACACAGTAGGAAACCCTCTCACAGGCGTGTCTGTGGGGAACTTTGGAATCTCAGAGGGCTACATAACCAGGAAAAAAAATAAAACAAAACAAAAACAACCCACAGAATACGCACCTAACTACAACTACTACAAGCGAAGTGACACCAATGCTTGCACCCACCAGCAGCGAGTGGGGGCTGGGCAGGGAGGCACAAGCTGCATCATTGGTCCTTAGGGTAAGGACTGGGCCTGAATTCCCTGAGGACAATCTGAGGGCGCTAATGTGAGATAGCAACCCAAACTATGCCAGAGAAACCAAAAACAAAAAAAAAACACCCTTTCCCACAAGAGGTTCTAACTCCATAGAGTGACCCCTGGCATGCTCACAGAACAAAGGATTGAGCAAGTAGCAGAGGAGAGCAAGACAGCTGCCATAGAGGGCCCTTCCTCCGCAGAGGCAGAGAGGCAGTTGTGCAATAGCCAGAACTGCAAGGCAAGGGGCTGCTGCAATCTTGGCCCCAGAGACTGCATCTTCCACCAAACCATGAGCAGGCTCCCCATTGATAACCACGTCTTTCTGGGATCCTGGATGGTTGACATCTGTCAGGGGTGTCACAGCCTGAGATCAGCTCCCCAGAGGAGACACATGGCACACCTAGGACACTAAGAGGCCGGGACTAGGGAGGTGCATAAGACGCATGACCCACCTGGACAGTGCACTCGCCAAGCACCCGGTCATTTGGCTGCTTGGACCTGGGAAGGGCCCAAAACACACAGTCCATCTGGGTCTGTGCCCTTGTGGAGGACCTGAGAACCTGAGTGGCTTAGACCTGGGAAATGCACGACACTCAGCGCCCACGTGGGACTGTGCCCTTGCAGAGCATCCTGAAGCCTTAGCAGTGTGGACTCAGGAAGTGACACCACCTTGGGCTTTGGCAAACCCAGTGTTGTCCATCCATTGTGAGCACTGCCCACACATGCCAACGGTATTTGTTTGCAGTGTCCCTCCCTCCCCACAGCACAACTGAACGAGTGAGCCTAAATGAGTGGCTTCCTTTGCTCCCTTGTGTCAGGGAAAGTTAGACACTGAAGAGACTTGCAAACAGAGGAAGCAGAAATAAACAAAGAAGGGGAAAAATGCTCTGGAAGTGACAGGTGTAATAGATTAAAACCCTGCAGTTAATGATGAGACTGTGCATTTGAGGGGCAACCATAGACCTTGAGAACAAGTACAAGTTGGAATCAGGGACTATTTGACAATGAGCTGACCCCATACTGCTCACAACAGCTCTAGAGAAATTCCCATATAAATTTTTACTATTATCATTTTTTAATTAAAAAAATTTTTAGTTATTATTCCTTTAACTTTCATTTATATAGCCTATTATTACCATTTTTAAAACTTCTATTTTTTAAAAAAACAAATTCCATATATATATTTTTAATTTTGTGATAGATTTTCTTTTGTATTTTTTATATTGTATTTTTGAGAGTCTAACCTCTATTCTAGGTTTTTAATCATTGCTTTTTGATATTTGTTACCAATTTTGTACCTTTAGGAATCTAATCTTCAATATCCATGTTCACTGAAGGATTTGATTACTGGCTTGATTGCTCTCTCCCTTTTCTTCTCCAGGTCACCTCTATCTCCTTCCTCCACCTTCTCTTCTCTATATAACTGAAAATTTCTCTGGGTGTTCCTGGCTGTGACAATTGCTTCACCATTAGCGTAGGGGCTTTATCTTCTGTGTTGTATGGACAGAGAAGTTTTGGAGCTACTGTAGGAGAAGGCCTGAAAGCCAGAGGCAGGAGGCTTAACTCCAGAACTTTAGACCATCAGAAAACTCCTGACTCCAGGAAACGTTAATAGACAAGAGCTCACCCAAAAGTCTCCATACCTATGCTGAAACCAAGCTCCACCCAAGAGCCAGCAAGTTCCAGTGCAAGACACACCATGCTAATTCTCCAGCAAAACTGGAACACAGCCCAGAACATTAAAAGACAGGCTGCCCAAAGTTATGCCAAACCCACAGACACCTCAAAACTCACTACTGTACACTTGCATTGCCCTCCAGAGATAAGAGATCCAGCTCCACTCACCAGAATACAGATGCAAGCGCCTCCAAGAGAAAACCTTGAGAAACTACTGGTCCAACCTCACCCACAGGGAGTGGACTCCACAATAAGAGGAGCCATGTACTTCCAGCCTGCAAAAAGGGTACCCCAAACACAGCAAGCTAAACAAAATGAAAAGACAGAGAAATGTCCAGCAGGTGAAGGAACATGATAAAAATCTACCAAACCAAACAAAAGAGGAGGAGATAGGCATTCTACCTGAAAAATAATTCAGAATAATAATAGTAAAGATGATCCCAAATCTAGAAAACAAAATGTAGTTACAAATAAATAGACTAGAGACAAGGATTGAGATGATGCAAGAAATGTTTAGAAAGGACCTAGAAGAAATAAAGATGAGTCAATAAAAAAAAAATCAACAATAATGGTGAAAAATTAAAAGCATTTCCTCTAAAACCAGGAACAAGACAAGGGTGCCTACTCTCACCTCTACTATTCTATATAGTTTTGGAAGTCCTAGCCACAGCAATCAGAGAAGAAAAAGAAATAAAAGGAATTCAGATTGGAAAAGAAGAAAACTCTCATTGTTTGCAATTGACATGATCCTCTACATTGAAAACCATAAAGATCCCACCAGAAACTTACTAGAGCTAATCAATGAATATAGTAAAGTTTCAGGATATTAATTTTATATTCTGTGTATTAATTTTATATCAGAAATTCTTTGCATTCCTATACACTAACAATGAAAAAACAGAAAGAAATTAAGGAAACAATCCCATTCACCATTGTGACGAAAAGAATAAAATACTTAGGAATAAATTTACCTAAAGAAACAAAAGACCTATATATAGAAAACTATAAAACACTGATGAAAGAAATCAAAGAGGACACTAATAGATGGAGAAATATACCATGTTCATGGATACACTACTGGACACTTGCATTGCCCTCCAGAGATAAGAGATCCAGCTCCACTCACCAGAATACAGATGCAAGCGCCTCCAAGAGAAAACCTTGAGAAACTACTGGTCCAACCTCACCCACAGGGAGTGGACTCCACAATAAGAGGAGCCATGTACTTCCAGCCTGCAAAAAGGGTACCCCAAACACAGCAAGCTAAACAAAATGAAAAGACAGAGAAATGTCCAGCAGGTGAAGGAACATGATAAAAATCTACCAAACCAAACCAAAGAGGAGGAGATAGGCATTCTACCTGAAAAATAATTCAGAATAATAATAGTAAAGATGATCCCAAATCTAGAAAACAAAATGTAGTTACAAATAAATAGACTAGAGACAAGGATTGAGATGATGCAAGAAATGTTTAGAAAGGACCTAGAAGAAATAAAGATGAGTCAATAAAAAAAAAATCAACAATAATGGTGAAAAATTAAAAGCATTTCCTCTAAAACCAGGAACAAGACAAGGGTGCCTACTCTCACCTCTACTATTCTATATAGTTTTGGAAGTCCTAGCCACAGCAATCAGAGAAGAAAAAAGAAATAAAAGGAATTCAGATTGGAAAAGAAGAAAACTCTCATTGTTTGCAATTGACATGATCCTCTACATTGAAAACCATAAAGATCCCACCAGAAACTTACTAGAGCTAATCAATGAATATAGTAAAGTTTCAGGATATTAATTTTATATTCTGTGTATTAATTTTATATCAGAAATTCTTTGCATTCCTATACACTAACAATGAAAAAACAGAAAGAAATTAAGGAAACAATCCCATTCACCATTGTGACGAAAAGAATAAAATACTTAGGAATAAATTTACCTAAAGAAACAAAAGACCTATATATAGAAAACTATAAAACACTGATGAAAGATATCAAAGATGACACAAATAGATGGATAAATATACCATGTTTGCAGATTGGAAGAATCAATATAGTGAAAATGAATATACTACCCAAAGCAACCTATAGATTCAACACAACCCCTTTCAAGTTACCAATGGTATTTTTCACAGAACTAGAACAAATAATTTCACACTTTGTATGGAAACATAAAAAACCTCAAATAGCCAAAGCAATCTTGAGAAAGAAGAATGGAACTGGAGGGATCAACCTGCCTGACTTGAGACTATACTACAGACCTACAGTCATCAAGACAGTATGGTACTGGCACAAAGACAGAAATACGGATCAATGGAACAAAATAGAAAGCCCAGAGATAAATCCATGCACCTATGGACACTTTATTTTTGACACAGTAGGCAAAAACATACAATGGAGAAAAGACAGTCTCTTTAACAAGTGGTGCTAGGGAAACTGGTCAACCATGTGTAAAAGACTGAAACTACAACACTTTCTAACATTATACACAAAAATAAACTCAAAATGGATTAAAGATCTAAATGTAAGACCAGAAACTATAATCACAGCACGATCCTTATGACCCACCTCCCAGAATAATGGAAATAAAAACAAAAATAAACAAATGGAACCTAATTAAATTTAAAAGCTTTTGCATAATGAAGGAAACTATAATTAAGGTGAAAAGGCAGCCTTCAGAATGGGAGAGAATAATAGCAAATGAAACAACTGACAAAGAATTAATCTCCAAAATATACAAGTAGCTCATACAGCTCAATACCAAAAAAATGAACAACCCAATCAAAAAGTGGGCCAAACAACTAAACAGACATTTCTCCAAAGAAGACATACAGATGGCTAATAAGCACATGAAAAGATGCTCAACATCACTCATGATCAGAGAAATGCAAATCAAAACCACAATGAGGTACCATCTCATGCTGGTCAGAATGGCTGCCATCAAAAATCTACAGACAGTAAAAGCTGGAGAGGGTGTGGAAAAAAGGGAACCCTCCCTCTTACACTGTTGGTAGGAATGCAAACTGGTACAGCCACTATAGAGAACAGTGTGGAGATTTCTTAAAAACCTGGAAATAGAACTGCCATAAAACTCAGCAATCCCACTGCTAGGCATACACACTAAGGAAACCAGAATTGAAAGAGACACGTGTTCCCAGTGTTCATTGCAGTACTCTTTACAGTAGCTAGGACATGGAAGCAACCTAGGTGTCCATTGGCAGATGCATGGATAAAGAAGTTGTGGTACATATACACAATAGAATATTACTCAGTTATAAAAAGGAATGCATTGGAGTTAGTTCTAATGAGGTAGATGAAATTGGAACCTTTACAGACACAGTCAGTCAGAAACAGAGTCACCAATACAGTATATTAATGCATTTATATGGAGTTTAGAAAGATGGTAATGATGACACTATATGCAAGACAGCAAAGAGAGACAGATGTAAAGAACAGAATTCAGCACTATGTGGGAGAAGGCAACAGTGGGATGATTTGAGAGACTAGCACTGAAACATGTATATTACCATATGTAAAATAGATGACAAGTGCAAGTTTGAAGCATGAAGCAGGGCACTCAAAGCCGGTGCTCTGAGACAACCCAGAGGGTTGTGGAGGGATGTGGAGGAAGGTGGGAAGGGGTTCAGGATAGCGGGGACACATGTGCACCCATGGCTGATTCATGTCAATGTGTGGCAAAAACCACCACAATATTATAAAGTAATTATAATCCAATTAAAATAAATTTTTTAAAAGTAAGGAAAACTTTGCTAAAAAGCTAAAGTTAATTGGAAATTTTATAAGCAATCAATTAAGCTAAAAGAAGGAGAAAAGATCAAAGAACATGCCATTATATATTTGTTTAAATCCATATAATGTACAACATCAAAAGTGAGCCCTACTGTAAATTATGGGTTTGGGGTGATTATGATGTGCCAGTGTAGAGTCAGCAGTTAGAACCACTGTACTAGTCTGGTGGGAGATATTGTTAATGACAGCATGCGTGAGAACAGGGAACAGATGAGAAAACTCTGAAACTTCTGCTCAGTTTTCCTGTGAACCTAAAAGTGCTCAAAAAATAAAGTTTATTGAAAATAAAGTTCTATTGAAAGTCTACTGAAAGTTCTATTGAAAGTCTATTGAAAATAAAGTTCTTCACTTCAGCCATACAGATCTCAGCCAGCCTTTATGCAAAGCAGTCTGTCCCAGCCATCTATGGTCCTTTCTGGTACTGCCATCCACAACTTTCCAGCTGTCCAACACCAGGAACTCGCCAAAGCACAGTCAGGTCTTGCCTTCCAACAAACTTCAAATACTCAACATATTCCCATATTGTATGAACATCAGCTGGGTCAGGCATCAGGACTAGGAGGTTCTCAACTGATCAATACACATCTTCTCCAGGCTAGAGCGAAGCTTACCCAGGCTTCAAATCTTTATTCTGGACAAGTACAACAGCCTGGTCAGACAAATTTTTATAACACTGCCCAGTCACCAAGTGCTCTCCAGCAGGTTACAGTACCTTTACCAGCATCCCAGCTTTCTTTGCCTAATTTTGGATCTACGGGGCAGCCTTTAATTGCTCTGCCTCAGACTCTTCAGCCCCATTACAGCATACTGCCCCACAAGCACAGGCCCAGAGCATGAGTTGTACTGCACAAGTAAGCCAGCCTTTCAGGGGATTGATCCCTGCTGGAACACAGCATAGCATGATCGCAACCACAGGAAAAATGTCTGAAATGGAACTAAAAGCCTTTGGAAGTGGCATTGATATAAAACCAGGCACTCCTCCAATCAGTGGCAGAAGCACCACACCAACATCTAGTCCTTTCCGGGCTACTTCCACAAGTCCGAACAGCCAGTCCAGCAAAATGAACAGCATTGTCTATCAGAAGCAGTTCCAGTCAGCCCCTGCCACTGTGAGAATGACACAACCATCTCCTACACAGTTTGCACCCCAGAAGAGAGCTGTGGGAAGAGGACTCAGCCACAAGACATTTGGTCCTAGGTGTTGGCAAAGCAGAGCGCAGAGGTTCTTCAGTCCACACAACGGTTCTTCTCTGAACAGCAACAGAACAAACAGATAGGAGGCAAGGCCCAGAAAGTGGACAGTGACTCAAGTAAACCTCCTGAAACCCTGACCGACCCTCCTGGTGTCTGTCAGGAAAAAGTAGAAGAAAAGCCACCCCCTGCACCCACCATAGCCACCAAACCTATTAGAACTGGACCAATCAAACCTCAGGCGATCAAAACCGAAGAAACAAAATCTTAAAGTCTGTGGGTTATTGCAGAGGGTAGGGGAAGGGAGAAGGGAAAGAGGGAGAATGAAGTTAGACAATGCCATCAGCCAAAGGGGTAAAGTGGCCTCTGACATAATCCTGTCCAGAGCTTGGAGGTGCGCAAGGGACATAGGAGCAATTTACACTGACACACAGCTGCTGCACCAGTAAAATGAGGCTTTGCCAGCTTGCACCTACTGTATAACATGCACTCTGTTGACGGCCATGCATCTTCAGTCAGAATTTGTACATGAATACGTGCACACATTCCTTGAGTGCATATAATGTAGAACTAAAATCCTTATGGTTAGATGAAACACCAGAAATATGAGGGAAATAACCCCACAGAGGAATAGCTCAGCCTGAACAATGTGATGATCCCAGCTAAGACATCAGATGTGGTTTCTGTGCTCCCTCGTGTTCTTGGAATATGGTTATAGCATTTATGGGCTTGGAGGTGAAGAACAGAAGATAACTGGTGCTGGATAGAGGAGCCTTATTTTTTATTATGGCAGCTTGCTATTTTTGTAACATGGTGATTGAGTTGAACACAATCAAAGTACAGTAACTGATCTCCCCTTCTTCCTGGATGAGTGAGCAGATGATGAAATACTGACGTCAACATCCTTGAACATACCCAAGTGGGCAGTGTTTGGCCACTGCTTCTGTTTGAAATGATGCTGTGTTTTGGTTGTGGCCCAAAGCTTTGAAGTGCTACTTGGCATCTTTCTTTCATGAAGCTCTTAACCATTCAGACATGACGGAGTTGGTTAAATGCTACTTAGGTTGAGTCCTGCTTGCCTCTCTTCAGTTACCTTTGTATGAATCCAATGGTTGGTTTTTGTTTATTTTTTTAAACGGTTTTTAGCTGATGTTCATGAAGAGCAGTGAGTACCTAGAACTATGCCAATAAAGAAAGGAAATCCTATCTAAGAAGGTGCATTTCTGTACCAGAGCTGTGTCATGACCATCCTTTGGGCCCTCTGCTGGAAAAGTAGAATCAAGTCTCAAATAATGCCTTTTTAATTATATCCTCTAGTATTATAGATGTAGGACAGTACTGTATCATACCTCTGTGAATGTAAAATATCTTGTACCTGCTTTATGATATGTAGTAGTGACCGTGCTTTATCAGATCTGTTTTTAATGACGTTATTCTAGAATGTTTTCTTTCCAGATGATGATTGAGAAACGTAATTAAAAAAAGAAAATGGTGCCAGGTACCACAACAGTAACAGAACTTTGCTGTTTTCTGAGGTTTTGTTTTTTTACTTTTTTTTTTTTTTTAATGGAGTGTGCTGGATGTCTCTATAATTTTGTTCAGATGACTGCAGAACTTGGAAAAGCTGTTGCTGCTATTGATGCATAACATACTGCTATTGGTCTTTTTATATAAATAAATAAATCTATATATATATACATATATATATATAATTTGAATTTTTGGAAACTTTAGCTGTGCTGTCAACTTTGGAAAAAGTATCCCAGTTGTACCGTGTTGGGTTGGCATTGTACAGAAATTAACAGCCATATTGGTCTAGAAACGTTAAACATAATTTTTTCCATTTGTACAGGGGTAACACACTGTATTAAATATGTAAGGTCTTATCTACATGGGTTTGATTACAGAAACTAATAAAGTATTCTCTAAATAATGAAAAAAAAAAATAATCACCCTGATGTGTCTATTTTCTCACTTTTATTCTTTTACTAACTAAAAATCATTACAGACCCCACCTCTCTATCAAAATTGTCCCTTCCCACTCAGCAATGATCTGTCGCTTGTAAAGACCAATAAGCACTTCCCAGATTTATTTGTAGCATTTGAAATGTTACTCATTTCCTCCTGGAATTCTCCTCTGTGAGTGTCCAACAGCTTCACCACTTGTCTTCCTTGTACCTCTACTTATTGAAATTCGTGAGATCCTTTTCATCTATGTGTTTCTCAGTTCAGTTCAGTTACTCAGTCATGTCCAAATCTTTGTGATCCCATGGACTGCAAAATGCCAGGCTTTCCTGTTCATCACCAACTCCCGGAGCTTGCTCAAACTCATATCCATCAAGTTGGTGATGCCATTCAACCATCTCATCCTTGGTCAGCCCCTTCTCCTCCTGCCTTTAGTCTTTCCAATAATCAGGGTTTTTCCCCAGTTTTTCACATCAGGTGGCCAAAATATTGGAGCTTCAGCTTCAGCATCAGCCTCTGCAATGAATATTCAGGACTGATTTCCTTTAGGATTGACTGGTTTGATCTCCTTGCACTCCAAGAAACTCTCAAGAGTCTTTTCCAACACCACAGTTCAAAAGCATCAATTCTTCAGAGCTCAGCTTTCCTTATGGTCCAACTCTGATATCCATACATGACTACCGGAAAAGTCATAGTTTGACCAGAAGGACCTTTGTCAACAAAGTAATGTCTCTGCTTTATAATATGCTGTCTAGGTTGGTCATCGCTTTTCTTCCAAGGAGCAAGCAGCTTTTAATTTCATGGCTGCAGTCACCATCTGCAGTGATTTTGGAGCCCAAGAAAATAAAGTCTGTCACTGTTTCGATTGTTTCTCCATCAATTTGCCATGAAGAGATGGGAACGGATGCCATGATCTTTATTTCTTATTGATGAGTTTTAAGCCAGCTGTTTCTACCTGTATAATAGTAAAACAGGTAGAAACAGCTGGCTTAAAGAATTGATGCTTTTGAACTGTGGTGTTGGAGAAGACTCTTGAGAGTCCCTTGGACTGCAAGGAGATCCAACCAGTCCATTCTAAAGGAGATCAGTCCTGGGTGTTCTTTGGAAGGAGTGATGCTAAAGCTGAAACTCCAGTACTTTTGCCACCTCATGCGAAGAGTTGACTCATTGGAAAAGACCCTGATGCTGGAAGGGATTGGGGGCAGGAGGAGAAGGGAACGACACAGGATGAGATGTCTGGATGGCATCACCGACTCGATGAACATGAGTTTGAGTGAACTCCGGGAGTTGGTGACAGACAGGGAGGCCTGGTGATTCATGTGGTCGCAAAGAGTCAGACACGATTGAGTGACTGAACTGAACAGAACTGATACTATATATACTATATATATATATATAGTAATTATTCCACCTTCAGTTCTCTCTCATTCAGTGAAAGCACACTGATTTGTCTGACATACTCATGATAATCCTCTACATCTCCAGCTCAGCATTTTATTTCAGCTGTCAGCACATATAATCACTTCCTAAAAAGACTACTTGGACAACATTTCCAACATAACTGGGCCAGAACGAAATTATATGGCCCTCCCCTGTAACCCACAAACCTTAATTCTCTATCTTGGAGACTTATACTACCATATTGCCAGTTTCCCAACAGGTCTCAAGGTTATTTAGATTTTTCACTTTCCCCTGCATTCACTCCACCTCAACATCTTGTCAATTCTACCTTTGATATACTGAACAATGCATTTTCTTTCTCTGTGATTCCTGCCTTTACCCTATGTTAAACTCTCATCTTTTCTTTCCTTCTTCCTTTCTTCTCTCCCCAGTATACTTCTACACAGCCACAAAAGTGACTTTTCTAAAGCATAAGTCCAATCACATTATTCTCTTCAATCATTCTAGATCCTTCTACTACCTTCAGGATAAACTTTCTGCCATAACTCTTATTGCTCCAAACTTTATTTGTACCTCATTCACTGGATTAAGACATTCCTTAAGAAAATATGAGATGCACTTTGTTTGCTACACAGGTACCCTCACATGATGCATATTCAGCACTCTGAATAAAAAGTCATTAAAATGGCTTTCTAGACAATTAGCATAAAGAAGGCAGAGCACTGAAGAATCCATGCTTTTGAACTGTGGTGTTGAGAAGACTCTTGAGAGTCCCCTGGACTGCAAGGAGATCAAACCTGCCAATTCCAAAGGAAATCAAGCCTGAATATTCATTGGAGCGACTGATGCTGAAGCTGAAGCTCTGATATTTTGGCCACCTGATGCAAGAGCTGACTCATTGGAAAAGACCCAGATGCTGGGAAAGATTGAAGGTAGGAGAAGGGGATGACAGAGGATGAGATGGTTGGATGGCATCACAGGTGCAATGGACATGAGTTTGATCAAACTCTGGGAGTTGGTGAAGGACAGAGAAGTCTGGTATGCTGCAGTCCTTTGGGTCACAAAGAGTCAGACACAACTGACTGACTGTGAACAACAAAACAATTAACAATGATCCTTCATCTCTACTCTCATTCTCTCTCAATAGCTTCATTAAATCATTTTGTTGAGATGTATATACAGGAGTGTTCTCTATTTTTTATTTTTCTATTTTGTTTCCAATCCTCATTCTTCATACTTTTCTAATAGGTAATTTATCTAAGTATATGCATTATGGAAACTTCTACCTCTCCTTTCTGTGAGTTCTGATTTTGGCATTCTTTACTGAATCCTAGTGTTACTAATTACAGGCTCTTAGCTATTCAAAACATCAGTATATCAGTAGCACAACCTGGTTGTCTTGGAGATTGTATTTATGTCAAACACAGCCCATTACATCTCTCTCAAGAAGTTACTAAATTAAATGCCCTATAACATGTTATACTGAATTGATATATTGTCAGGAAAGTATAGCATTGATTTCTTTTAAAGCATGAGCTGTAATGAAGACCTAAGATTCATATGTTTCTTTCCCTTTGAGAGGCTATTCTAAATCTATGGTAATTATTGATATTTAGAAGAAGATTGTTTGTTGCTGGCCAGAAACTCCTTCCTCTCCGGCATTGGCAGGCGGATTCTTTACCACGGAGCCACCTGGGAAGTCCATATGGTTCACCTCTTGGTTAAACTTATTCATAAGTAGTAGCAGTCCCCTCCACTAGTATTTGCTAGTTGACTTTGGGAGAAGCTGCATTTCATGAGTCCTGCTAGGCACCCTGAATCTTTCTCAGATCTTTTATGTATGTTGCACATTTCCTACTCCCTTTTGTGGTAGAATTCGTAAGATTGTATGCCTTCTCCCAACTCTGCAACATACCATGCTGGGTGCTGAGAGCCGCCTTTTTGCTTTCCCAGCGACTGCGCTAGATGTGTATAAGAGACAGATACGGAATTAACAGTTACAAATAATATAGACATTTCATAGAATGCAGTATTATAGAAGCATCATCCTGTGTATAGAAACTATATTTTGCATTTTTGTTTATAAAAAGAGATTGCTTTAGGGCAATGGTAATAGCATTTACAAATGTCATATACTAGATGCCTAGTACAATTTCAAAGTTTTGATTATAATTTATCTTGAAAAATCACCATTTTTCCCCTTGGAAGCAAAATTAATTAGAGGGTCTATAAGTTGATCAGGTTTAAAATATACTAGAAGAATTTCCAAATATTGTTGCAAACATACCAGTGTCTGACCAAACTTAACTTTAAGCTAAACTGACACTCCTTATAATATTGAATTCAGTACCACTGAGATTGTAATCAAGAACAACTTTCCAAAATGACCTCAGCAACATGGCTGAAAAACAAATCTCTCATTTGTATTCACCCCTCAAAAATAATATTTTGGCATCCATCCACAAATAAAACTGCATTTGTGAGAACTACAGTACACAGAACCATATGCTGAAGGACTGGGACATATCTTGCTAACTCGTGTGTAAGATAATAGGCATTCAGACCTTGGTCCCGGTGACAGACACTGCCGTGGCCTATGACGCAGCTCCAGCCCCTTTTGGCAATGATCTGGGAGCTCCCAGAGAACATTGCGTTAGACAATAACCCAAAGATAAGAGAGGCTTTAGGGAAGTCCAAGTTCTAATGGAGAAGTTTCAGCACAAAATTAGAGGAAAATAATGTATTTGGATGTATTGGAGAGGTCATCCCACTTCAAGACATCATGGTTCAGTTCCAAAAGAGATTTTCTCAGCCTGCAATTTCTCCCACAGGACAAACTGCAAACACATGAGTGAGTGCCTAGCTTCTCTAGCTATGCAGGACATTGCCAAAGAGACCTATTTCTCTCTCACCCATCCAGAGTACTGAGTCATGAGCTGCATGACTGGGGAGCAGGAAAACCCTGGGAAAGCTACAGATAAGGCTCTTGAAGCACACGGAGGAATGCAGATCCTACTAACTGTATTGAGGACTCCTTCAAGAGGTAACCGACCAGTCACTGGGGACCCAGTGTGTGCAGATCCCCTAAGTTGGCCCACAGCATCCAAGCATTCTGTGTGCCTCAGTCATAACAGTCACCTCGACCCTGTGACTGGCTCACTGTGTGCACTCCCAATGGTAGCAAAAGCAATCTTTAGCAGATAGATGGATATGGGACACAGGCAGAAAGCCAGACCAAATTTGTGAGCTAGAGAATACAAATTTGAGCTTTAGCGCAGCCGTTGGGAAAGCAAAAAGGCGGCTCTCAGCACCCAGCATGGTATGTTGCAGAGTTGGGAGAAGGCATACAATCTTACGAATTCTACCACAAAAGGGAGTAGGAAATGTGCAACATACATAAAAGATCTGAGAAAGATTCAGGGTGCCTAGCAGGACTCATGAAATGCAGCTTCTCCCAAAGTCAACTAGCAAATACTAGTGGAGGGGACTGCTACTACTTATGAATAAGTTTAACCAAGAGGTGAACCATATGGACTTCCCAGGTGGCTCCGTGGTAAAGAATCCGCCTGCCAATGCCGGAGAGGAAGGAGATGAAGTTTTGATCCCTGGGTCAGGAAGATCCCCTGAAGGAGGAAATGGTAACCCACTCTAGTATTCTTGTCAGAAAAATCCCATAGACGGAGGAACCTGGTGGGCTACGGTCTGTGGGGTCACAAAGAATTGGACATAACTGAGCAACTAATTAACACACATGACAGATGTGTACACTGAAAGCTACAAGACTTGGACAAAAGAAATGGAAGAAGACACAAATAAAAGGAGAAATATTCTGTGTTCATGGATTGGAAGAATTAATATTGTTAAAATGCCCATACCGTTCAAAGCCATCTACACAATCTATGTAATCCCTATCAAAATTCCAACGTCATTTTTCACAGAAATAGAAAATACTATCCTAAAATTTATATGGAACCACAAAAGAGCCCAGTCAAAGCAATTCCGAGAAAGAACAAAGCCAGAGGTATCACACTTCCTTATTTCAAAACACACTACAAAGGTGTGTGTGTGTATGTGTATATATACATAGAAAGAAAGACAGTTAAGTCACTCAGTCATGTTCAACTCTTTGTGAACCCATTGACTGTAGCCTGCCAAGCTCCTCAGTCCATGGAATTTTCCAGCAAGGATACTGGAATGGGTTGCCATTTCCTTCTCTAGGGGATCTTCCTACATATATGTGTGTGTGCTAAGTCACTTCAGTCATGTCTGACTTTTTGTGACCCTATGGACCACAGTCCACCAGCTCCTGTGTGTGTTTGTGTGTGTGTATATGTGTGTGTGCTCAGTTGTGTCCAGCTTTTTACAACCCCTAGAGAACTATAGCCCACCAAGCTCCATAGTCCATGGGATTCTCCAGGCAGGAATATTGGAGTGGGTTGTCATTTCCTTCCCCAGGGAATCTTCCAGATTCAGAGATCTAATCTGTGTCTCTTGCATCTCCTGCATTCACAGGTACATTCTTTACCAATACGCCACCTTGGAAATCCTTATCTACGTATCTATTTTTATGCCTGTATTAAGAAATACAGAAGAGGACTGGCATAAAAATAGATATATAGATATTAATAACAAAATCAAGAGCCCCAGAAATAAACTATCATGTATGTAGTCAACAAATATTTGATAAGGGAGTCTAGAATACACTGTGGGGAAAGGATAGTCTTTCATGGATAATGCTGGGAAAACTGAATAATTACATGCCAAAGAATGAAACAGAATACTTGTCTTACACCATTCACAAAAATTTACTTGAAATGGATAAAAACTTAAACATAAGACCTGAAACCATACACTTTCCTAGAAGAAAATGTAGAATAAATCTCCTGGACATTGATCTTGGCAATTTTTTATGTATATATATGACACCAAAAGTATAACAACAAAAGCAAAAATAACTAAGTGGGCTTACATTAAATGAAAAAGCTTATAAACAGCAAAAGAAACATCAATACAATGAAAAGGTAACCTATAAAATGGGAGAAAATTTTACATATTACATACCTAATAAGAGGTTTATATTTGAAATGTATAAATGAGAATTCACATAAACCCACAGAGCAAACTCCAGGACACAGTGAAGGACAGGTGTCTGGCATGCTGCTGTCCATGAGATCACGAAGAGTCAGACACAACTTAGTGACTGAAAAACAACAATAACACAGCAAATAAACCAAATAATTCAACTGAAAAATGGGCAGAGAAACTGAATAAGATTTTTCTCCAAAGTAGACATAGAAATGACTGATACATTTAAAAAGTGATGTTTAGTATCACTAATCACTAGAGAAATGCAAATCAAAAAACCACAGTGAGATTTCACCTCACCTCGGCTGGAAAGGCTATGATGAAAAAGACAGGAAATAATAAGTGCTGATGAAGATGTAGAAAAAAGGGAACCACTGTTAGTGGTTTTCAAAGCCACCATTGAAAACACAATGGTGGGTCTTCAAAAAAATTAAAAATAGACCCGCACATGATCCAGTAGTCCATTTCTTGGCATATACCCAAAGGAAATGAAATCAGAATCTCAAAGAGATATCTTCAATGCCATGTTCACTGAAGCATTATTCAGTATAGCCAAGATATGGAGACAGCCATCTACAGACAAATGGACAAAGAAGAATGGTACACAGATCTGCACCTATGCACACACACACACATACATACCCACAGTGGAGTATTATTCAGTCACTAGGAAGAATAGAATCATGTCATATGCAACATGGATGGACCTCAAAGGTATACTAAATGAAGGAAGTCAGTCTTAGAAAGGAAAACAGTCTATTAAAGTCACTTTTGTGGAATCTAAAAAAAGCTAAATTCATAGAGTGAAAAAGCTGGTTTAACACTCAACATTCAAAAAACTAAGATCACGGCATCCAGTGCCATCACTTCATAGCCAATAGATGGGAAAACAGTGGAAACAGTGACAGACTTTATTTTCTTGGGCTCCAATATCACTGCAGATGGTGGTTGCAGCCATGAAATGAAAAGACGCTTACTCCTTGGAAGAAAAGCGATGACAAACCTAGACAGAATATTAAAAACCAAAGACATTCCTTTGCAGACAAAGGTCCATCTTGTAAAAGCTATGGCTTTTCCAGTAATGTATGGATGTGAGAGTTGGACCATAAAGAAAGCTGAGCGCCAAAGATTTGATGCTTTTGAAATGTGGTGCTGGAGAAGACTCTTGAGAGACCCTTGGACTGCAAGGAGATTCAACCAGTACATTCTAAAGGGAATCAGTCCTGAATATTCATTGGAAGGATTGATGCTGAAGTTGAAACTCCAATACTTCGGCTACCTGATGCAAAGAACTGACTCATTGGAAAAGACCCTGATGCTGGGAAAGATTAAAGGCAGGAGGAGAAGGGGATGACAGAGGATGAGATGGTTGGATGGCATCACCAGCTTGATGGATATGAGTCTGAGCAAGTTGTGGGAGTTGGTGAAGGGCAGGGAGGGCTGGCATGCTGCAGTCCATGGGATTGAAAAGTCGGACACAACTGAGCAACTGAACTGAACTGAACCTCAGTTGGTGTGGAATCTGCCTGCACTGCAGAAGATGTGCATCCCTCCATCAGGAAGACCCCCTGGAGAAAGAAATGGAAACCCACTCCAGTGTTCTTGCCTGGAGAATCCCATTGACCGAGCTACTGGTGGGCTGCAGTCCATGGGATCACAAGAGTCAGACATGACTGAGTGACTAGACCACCACCACAGAAACAGAATAGGAAGGAAATGGAGAGATGCTAGTCAAAGGATACATACTTCCAGTTATAAGATTAATAAATTCCAAGGATTGAATTTATCACAACATAATGACTACAGTTAACTATACCACATTAAACACTTGAAAGTTGCTGAGAGTAGATCTTCACACTTCAAATAAGAAATGGTAATTACATGAGGTCATGGAGGAGTTAACTAACCTTAGCATAGTAATCATTTCACAACATATAAGTGCATCAAATAATCACATTGCACACCTTAAACTTATACAATGTTATGCATCAATTATATCTCAAAAAAAGCTGTTAAAAGAGAATAATGAAATTTTCCCTTGCAATACTAAAATAATAGCATTTTGTTCAAATAAATATGTTCTAAAAGCCAAGTACACATTTCGTTCTTTATGTGAGGCCATGTCAATACCTGAGGTTTATAGTTAATCAGCACAAATTGTCACCATTTTGAAAATTATGTCTAGTGGCCTACATTCTTTACATATTTAGGTGACTTTTAAATGGCATATTTTATTTTAAAGTTCTAGTCCTTTTGCACAATCATAGCAAAAAAAAAAAAAAAGTCTTTCATTTTGCCAAATAATGAGAGGTCATTCTTGATACTATTAATTAGAGGTGTTCTTCATGTGTGTGTACATGTGTGGAAATATATAGATATATGCAAAACATGGAAGACTGCAATAAAAATGAATATACAATTGATAGAAAGGTAAATAATACATGAATATTTGTTACCTGTCTACCCTATATTCTCCCCAAAGTTTGATGTTTGTTTTTATCCTTCATCCACCCAAAATTGCTCCATTTCACTAAATCATTTAGACTTTTTCATAACTAAGAGAAATATACTACATGGGAATCATAGGTTAAAATTTATAGTAATTTAAAACTGCTTTTAGAAATATTACCTCTAATGTAGCTCTAAATAGCCCTTCATTCAGTTCAGTTCACTTCAGTTGCTCAGTCGTGTCCGACTCTTTGCAACCCCCTGAATCACAGCACGCCAGGCCTCCCTATCCATCACCAACTCCTGGAGTTCACTCAGACTCACGTCCATCGAGTCAAAGCAAAATAACTATCTATAATCCCACCACTCAGAAACTAGATGTGTATAAGAGACAGATAATACACATGTATTCCTTTTGATTCAAAAATCCAATGTTTCAGAATTTATCCTAAGAAAACAATCATGTTTATATGCAAAGATTTAGTTTCAAATATGTCCTTAGATTTTAACAACCCAAGAATTCAATAACAGAAGACTGACCAATTAGTTATTTAATGCTATAGCATTACAGACATTAAAAATGTTGTAGAAGAATAAATAATGCTGTTGGGAATATTTATGGTATATAACATAGTTAATAAAGAAGTAGATTGAAATTGTATGTATAATATAATCTGGTTTGGAGGCAATATACTTCTTTAACTAGCCCCAGTTTAGAGCAGGATAAATGAACTCCAGTTTGGGCTATACCATTTACTAGTTGTGTAACCTTTGGAACATTACCTTAACCTTTCTGAAACTCAGTTCACTCATCTATAAAATGGGCTTAAGAAACCTCTATATTTTAAGGCTTTTCTAAGATTTCAGTGAGATAATTCATATAAGACTTTTAGCACAATGCATGAATAGATTAAATATTCAATAAATGTTTCTTATTATATAACATGTATATTTCATGTCATATTTTATATTATATGTATTATATATATATTATAATAAATATATGTTTCTAACCAAACATTCATCAAAATTTTTCAAGTGACAGTTTCTGAGTGGTGGGATTATAGATAGTTATTTTGCTTATTCCTCAATTTTCCTTCAGTGGATTAACAAAACTTTCATAAGAAAAATATAAAATATCATAAGTCAGGTTAGGCTAGGGATTGTAGCAGTAATATTCAAACCCTGAAATCTCAATGGCTTGCTTCTCACGTCTGCAGGGAGCTCTTCAGGAATGCACATGCCAAGCAGTAATGAGAATGTGTTTACATCATGAACTTGCATGTGCCTTCTAGATCTCCATCAAAAGGAATTAAGCTGAAGGGTCGTCTGTCTTTTACTGCCTCAGCCTAGAGGTGATACATGTCCCTTCTACTCTTAATTCATTGGCCAAATGAATCGCTTGGTCCTTCCCATCTGCAAGAGGGCTGGAAAGTGTGGGGAAGAATCTGGATATACGATAAGGATTAAATGTCTCTCCCACAGAAAGTGATAACTAAATGAAAACTAAATAAATAAATTTTACTAAATTCAGAAGTACTTTTCAAAGTTCACTTGGCGATTTTGATCTCTCTAATATTTCCAGTAGAGTACTAATTACATTTCTTTAACTTTTTCCCTAGATAGGCCTTCCCTAATAACTATGACTGGAGAACAAAGTTAAACTGGCCCCGAAGAGAGACTTCAATAAACATCTCTGGACTCAAGTGTCCTTATTTGTACAAGTTAGCTGAATTTTTTGTAAATGTCCTATACAGATAAAAACATGTCACCTTCTTAAATCAACACTCCTGTCAGCTGACAGCTTTGCTTTTACACTAACTTCTATTTATTAAAAGAATTATATCTTTTCATTGGTAACATTAGTGCCATAAACCTAAATTAAATGTCATGTGATATTTATTTTTGCAGTTTTCTCATGGAATTCTATAAGACAAATAAATTTAATCTCAGAATGAATTACAATTCTGTATCAGCTTAACTCTTTCCAGCAAATCAAGCTTCTTGGGAGCACGTGAAACAGGGTGAAATGTATACTTCTGAGTAACTGATGCTTACAACTACCCTCTGAGGTAAGTGAGATGGTAGGAAACCTAAAGGTAAAATTCACAGTTAGGAAGTCATCAAAGTAGGTTTGGAACTGACTCAGGCACTCAGCCCAGGCTTATGACAGTTTTGTACTCAATCTTCCCACAATAAAGTTGCAGATGCTGGGAAAGATTGAAGGCAGGAGGAGAAGGCGACGACAGAGGATGAGATGGTTGGATGGCATCACCGACTCAATGGACATGAGTTTGACTAAACTCCGGGAGTTGGCGATGGACAGGGAGGCCTGGCATGCTGCAGTCCAGGGGGTCTCAAAGAGTCGGACACGACTGAGCAACTGAACTGAAACTTATACCTTTAATCTCTTAGGGTTCTTTTTGTCTGGCCCTGAAAAGTAAATTGACCTAAGACAGATTGAAAGAAGAAAAGCATGCAAATCTATTTAATACAAGTTTTACTTGACATAATAGTCTTCACAAGGAATGAAAACCCAAACAAATGACAACAGCTACTTGCTAAACAAAGAAAGACAATTTGGAAAAAGTGACAAAACTATATGGAAAAGCTAAATAAAGATAAAATTTATTTTAACAAAATCTGCATAGAATTCAGTCATCTCATCTTTTATCCTTGATGATAAGACTGTTACATGCATTCTGGTATAAAAAGGACATCTTTCATACAGGGAATTTCATCTCATGCTTTTAGTAAAAAAAGGGAGGGGGGCATTTTTCTTTCATTTGCTGTTTTTCAAGTGCGTTTAACTCAAACTAGTCAATATGCCACAATGGCATATTGTTGTGTGGCATGCTCTGAACTCTTTCAGGGTCAAGTTAGAAGGGTACATTCAAGAGTGTGTGAAAGGAGTAGCAAATGATGAAAACATTTCATCATGATGGTAATCATTCTGGTAAGAACCATTTTCATATTTCAGTTGGCTTGCTCAAGTGATATAGCTCAGTAATACAGCAATACCTTAAACAATTTCAAGTTATAATTTAAGGGCTAAAATAGCAAAAGTTTTTATTTACTATGTAATATAATAAGGTATCTAAAGAAAATTGACCTGTGAGGCAAATGCTTCAATCATCTAGGTTTGACTCCCAACATTAGTGATTTTCTATTCTTATTAGTAGGGACTTCCCCTCTGACTCAGTGGTAAAGAATCCGCCTGCAATGCGGGAGCTGCAGCAGAGATAGGTTCGATACTTGGGTTGGGAAGATCCCCTGGAGGACGGCGTGACAACCCTTTCCAGTATTCTTGCCTGGAGAATTCCATGGACAAAGGAGCCTGGAGGGCTACAGTCCATGGGGTCGCAAAGAGTCAGACACAACTGAAGCAGCTTGGCATACTTATTAGTGAAAGAAATCAACAAAAGTTTGGGGCAATGTATAAACTATATTCAACATATAAAGGAATATGCTTCTAAGTTGTCTATAACTGAGGAATAAATTGAGGATCCATTTGCTTCTCAAATTAATAACATTTGGAAGGTGAAATACCTTCCACATTTTTAATGTGGTGTGTGTGTTGACATTAACAGTATCTTCAGTAAGAAATCTCTCCATAATATCAAGTTAGGGTTTAATCTGAAAATATGCAGGACCACCCTACAGAGTCGTGATGCACTTGCTGACATTCTCAAAGGCCTATAAACATGGATTATAATTCTCTAACATAAAAGAAATAAGAAAAAAACAACATCTGAATTTGAGACTGATTCAAGGCATATATCACTGAGCAGAAATAGATATAGCTGTGAAATTTTTCAGAAAATTTCATCCTTAATAATTTATTACTTTTAAATATTGAATTTTATTACATAAACATTTTTCTCTGAACTTTATATAGAGTTGATAGTCTCTATATACACTAAAAGCCCAGATTTTGAGGAAAACAGAAATATAAATAGTTTGGCTAAAGCACTACCATATTTCTTTGGCTCCAAAAAACAAAAAGTTATTTTTAGCAGAATGAGGTTAAATGCCCTTCCTAACGCATTACCCTCATGACTAACTTTTCACATTTAATGTGTTTACTCAATTTCCGAGCTAGAGATTACAAATTCTCTTAGACTTTTCTTGAAATTTCCATTCACCCCCTGACAAGCTGAAGACACTAATCAGAATCTGATTAATGTTTCCTCATGGGGAAAAGTTAAGGAGAGCATGCCAACCCAAGCTGGAAAGCTTCTGTTCCTTTCCAGAAGACACTCAAATTTGAAAAGATAAAACAGCAGAATCTTTCTAGTCTATGAAGTAATTTCTCCTTAATAATTAGTTCAAAGTATGTTCAATTTAATCTTTTAAAGGTGTGTTGACAATATGAATTATTTTAATGATGAGGAAGAATACTTTCACAAAACAAACCATTTTTAGTTTAATAAACAACCATCCACAGCAAACAGGTTTTATCAAATCAAATAATCCTTACATTACCTAACAACTCAAACAGAAAGCCGGACATCTTATTATTAACTATCTTAATATATCAAAGGACGCTTCAGGCTCCTGCTGGGAATAATGTTTTGCGGTTATAGCTTCCATTTTTCTCCTGGTGTGACAGCGAGTTTAACTGTTTATATAAGCCAATGCAAGGGGAAGTGCTTATCTCACCACATTGTATTTTATTCTAAGGTCTCACCAAATAGACCCACAGATGTTTTACAATGTAAAGAAATTTTCAACTGAAGCATTCTGTGATGACTCTGATTAGGGAGATAAAGACACACACGCAAATATCAAATAACCAACTAAAATAGATCAACAAAACTTCCATGTTTTGAAAGAATAAATTCCCATTAGAACTGGACAAAGAGCTGGATTTCTGAGGGTCAAATATATTCAACTTCCTTCTCTACCTTGTTCTATTACCTTAAAAGAAGATAAGAAAGAAAAACAGAGAGAAAGCCAAACTAAAATTTATTTTCCTTATTTGGCTTTCTTACAACTGTCAAAACAAACTGAAAGCTTTTCTATTCAAAAGGAGATTGCTTTTGCTCCTAACACTGAGGGACTCCTTGCTCTTTTTCTTTCCCCATGTTTTTACAGGGCATTGACTGTGGGTCACCTCCCTGATTCTGCTTGCTGTGCGCAGGCATTTTGACCTACACAAATCCAAGGTTAGGCCAGCAGGCTAGTCAGAAGCTAAACTCCTCTTCCAGCCACACAACGGAATTCCCTATTGCTTTATTCAGTCTAAACCCATCCTATTTTGTGCTCTTAGGGCTATATTCTCTCAGATCAACATAATTTTATTTCCAGGACTTCTAATTTTTTTATATCTTATCCTCTTCTCAAGGCTTCCATACACTGTGAACTTCATTCACTGCTTATTCTTTTCTAAACCCACCCTCTGAAGAAAGTAACAATAGAGGCACCCAAGTTCCATGGGTGAAAGATTAGACAGAAAAGGCCACTGAGAAAGATGCAGCCTAGCCCTTCAAGCCAGTGCAGTGCTCACAGGACAAAGCGAATGCAAGTCTCACGCTACTAGCAGGCATTGCTTTCCTCTGGCACTTTGGCCAAAAAAAAAAATAAGAAGAAGAAATAGACTATAAAGAACCTTTGTGGAGCGAAGGAAGTGAGGAAAGTCTTTTACATTTGTGTTATCTACAGACTTCATTGCAATTGATTCGGCTTTGTTCCTGAAAAAAGCTTTCCGAATGGGAAACATGAAGCTTTTGGTGTTTTCTTTGTTCAAGGTTAACTTTTTACAAGTCTGGTTTCGTCCCACTCACCCTGCTCTGCCACCAAGCTTTGGCACATAAAGCATTCCAAAGCAAAATGAAATGAAATAAAGCTTCTGCTGTCTGCTCTCAAGCTTGTCCCACTGGCATTTTAAAGCAATATTCAACTCTCCTATAGATGCAATTTTCTATCAGTTATTCTGCCCCAGGGTAGAACACCAAGTGCAACGCGAAGAAGGGGAGAGAAGTCTGCCTGGAATCACCTCTGTACTAATATCTGTCAAGGTTCACTTACCAGAATCTCTTCCTCCTTATGCTGCAAGGACTTGTTTTTTTTTTTACCCTTCTGCAAACCTGACATGAAGCCAAAAACTCCCAGTGAGGAAATATTTTCACTTAACTGCGCAAAGGTCAGACAAAAATGTGGTAAGGGCATTTTATTTTTCAACGCATATTAATCTCAGTTTCACTTGCCCATAGAGCAGAGCCGTTGGAAAAGCAGCGGAAGCCGGTGCGGCATCTTAGTGCAGATTCCTGGCAGGGATGGGTACTGTGCAGCTGCAGGGCCTGAGTGGTAATGGCAGAATCACACAGCTCAGAGAATTTAGCCAGCCCCTGGGCTGCCATTGTCTTCCTATGGTGTCAGTCTTTTAGTGGAAGTAAATCCTTAAGTGGCTAATTTTAAGTGAGGAGCTGTATCTAACCTTGGCCCAATATAAGTATTCCAATAACCATTTTACATTTTGCATCTGTGAAATGTGGAGAAAATTAATAAACACAAGAATGATGGGTGAAATGTCCAGGGAAGAAGTTGCTTGTCTTTTGTTTTTTTTCAGTTAGTTTAAAAGCAAACAAAAATTAATCCTATTTTAAAGCCATTTATCTTCTTTTCTGGGATAACATATTCTTACTTTTCCAAAAATCTATTTGGTGTTTACTAAATTAGATCTATTGGGTCCTCCTTAAGTTTAACCTTCATCATATGTAGTATCCTTTTATTTATTTATTTTTTGTGTGTGTTCTTTATTTTATTTTTTTACTTACAATACTGTATTGGTTTTGCCATACATTGACATGAATCCGCCACGGGTGTACATGAGTTCCCAATCCTGAACCCCCCTCCCACCACCCTCCCCATATCATCTCTCTGGTTCATCCCAGTGAGCAGTAAGGAATTTGATTATTCATGCTAGTGATTAAATTGCCAAATCAGATCCAACCCAAAGAACAGTCTCCAACCACCACTGGTTGAGAATGATTCCTGGGCAGAACTCCAATAATAAAGGACTTCAGCATATAAAAAGGTTGCTGCTGCTGCTAAGTTGCTTCAGTCATGTCCGTCTCTGTGTGATCCCACAGACGGTGGCCTACCAGGCTCCCCCGTCCCTGGGATTCTCAAGGCAAGAAGACTGGAGTGGGTTGCCATTTCCCTCTCCAATGCATGAAAGTGAAAAGTGAAAGTTTATGAAGGTGTATAACAACAGAAGATCTATTTCAGTACCTGTACAAAAGTTTGTTTCCCTCCCACCATCTTCCAGCTACTTAAGGCAAGCTCCTCCCCTCTCCCCTACTTGGTGCCAGGGTACAGAAAAGAAACAGACTTGTGTTAAGATGCAAGTATTTATACTTATGTGGCCACTGAAATCCCTTTAGCACTTTGAGGTTATGCTATTTTTACACAATATGTGGAGCTGTTTTTTGAACTCTTAGATAAAACTTTTACATTAACAGCTACTGTTTACAGTCTAGCCCTAAGGCAAAGAAAGATGGAAAGACCAGGATTTCTTTTTTTATTTAAATCTTGCTGTAAATCAAGGGAGCTAGCTGAGCTCTTGGAGGAAAAACTCAGGAAATAGTTGAGCAAGAAAAGTAATCATTTTAAATTGATATCCATTTATAAACTTAACTAAACCTGCTTTTATCAGACATTAAAAGTGGAATACAGTAATAAGTTGTTGTCATTCCACTATTTGAAATATACAGAAGTCTTTCAAATGGCAGTTGAGTCAAACATACTTAACGTAAGTTGTCTGGGTGTCTATTTTTTTTTAAAAAGACTTTGAAAAAGGGTAAAGCAATGTCTATTATATATAACTTCTATTTTAGCTTAAGAAACACTTAAAATTCGTGGCTCAATTTGTCCCTAGAGCAAAAACATGAAACACTGTTTATTACCTGCATATTTTAAGTTCTGATTTTGTCTCTTCTAGAAGAAAATTAGTATTATTATTAAAAAATTAGTATCATTATTATTATTATCAGCAGCAGCTATAGCAATGTGCACTGAGAAATTACAGGTTCTAAATTCTATTCTTGTCTTGTAAGTGCTAATATAAAAAGGAGGGGAAAAAAACTGTAAGAGAAACTAATATACCCTGGTTAAAATGGAACATTCAAGTATGACATATAACATAGAAGGGCTTCTTCTCATGTTTACCAGCCATCAGAATTGGAGAAGACTTAGTAAAAGAGCTAGATTTGAAGTATACCATAATTTCTTTTCTAAATGACTCCCTTTTTTATCATTGTATTTAATTTATAAAAGGAGATGACTTTTACTAGCTTAGATTAACTGCATCTTTAAAAATATTTGCTTACTGATTTATGCCTTTCAAAATTGAATTGTGAGAATTAATTTCATGACTTTTAGAAATCAGGGGTTTGCTCATGTCTATGTAGGACATAAAAATATTAAACAAACTTCATTCATTGAAACAATTAGCTTTTTAATAACCTTGAATTATTGTTGTTTTTTAAATATAATATCAGGTTATTTAGCTTTAATTTTTAATGATGAATGAATGTGTCCAATGACTAAAATAACAAAGATATTTTGAACTGTGGATCTGGAAAATTTTTATATCCATTATCTGTTAAAAGAGAAGAGAGCAGAAGCAATTTTACTGGATGTAATTTTTGATGTAGCACAAAGATTTTCCCCAGTATTTTGTAGCAGACCTAAGTTGCTTGACCTGCCTGAGTCTGTCTCACTTGGCCTGTCAAATCCATCAAATACTGATTGGAATAGATTACTGAGTTGATGGATCACCAGGATTAGGCCCATCTTTCTACAAAAGACTCTGTAATCATGATGAGAGGTTATTGTTGCCTGGGAGCTCAAAGGAGACAAACTACATTGCACACAAGGATCAACTGGAGCTGTTTGTAATGCAACAGACATTGAAAAACAAAATGAGTCATGGCGTGTGCCACAGAGCCAGCCCAGTGAACATCAGAAAGGTAATGTGCAGCTCTCATAAAATTACACTGGAATGTTTCAACTAAAATAATGTTTATATGAAATGTTTCCAAATAAACTCTATCTTTTCCTGAAACAATACTTAATTGAAATTCAATGTTTCATTTTTGACTTTTATATAGAAAATGCAATACTTTAAAGGCAATGTTTTAATTTGATTTGAAATATAAATTATATTATCTACTCATAAAAAAGGATATATAAATATGGATAAGTATATAATAATTATTTAACATTGTGAACTTAGGCTTGGAAAAACTAATATTTTTGGAATTTTACCGGGTTAAGAGCCAATGACAGAAACTTGTCATAAAACCAGCCTTGTTGAATGTTTTAACATAGGATGTATGATTCAGCTTTTTTAAAGGATATATTACTTGAATAAATTATACCAGCACTAAAATGCATGACATGGAAACTTTAAAATACATTTTCCCTGAACTGTTATTAACATGACATTTTTCTTTCTCTCTGACCTCTAGAAAATTGACTTTTTATTATGTACTACATATCTGTTTTCTTTTAGTTCATGAATGAAATAGGACCATTTTTTAAAATAAATTCAGTTATACAGCAAGGCCTATGTACCCTAATTGAAAGAACATGTAAAATAATGACAAGTCCATATAGAGATGTGACCTCTGAAATGTACAGAACATTACTGGTAAGTAACATCTTCCTGTACAATGTACTCTGATGATAGAAAAGCCAAAATGATATTTTCCATAGCATGACATACATTAATAGAAAGGGATTCTGCTAGGTACAGGATTATAGAACTGTATTTACTTTCAACACAAAACTCTAATCTTCCCAGTCATTAAAGAATATCAGCTTTCCTTGTACAGTAGATATTTAGGCATTATAAAAGTTAAATATACTTTTCATATTCATCTGTGGACAGCAACTTCTAAATTTTAACATTCTGATATTAAAGATAATGTGAAATATAATGAACAAAACCTAGTTTGGAGTTTATTAGATATACTTTAGGACCTTTACACATATGTTTTCAAAGTTACTCTTCCCGAAGTCTTGTGAAGTAGATATTACTACCTTTATTTCAAAAATCTGGAAACCAAGGCTCAGAACATTTGTCCATAATCAGAGAATTGGTAAAGAGGAGTTAAAATTCAGTTTAATTGAATTTAACTGGATGGAAAGAGCCAAATTAGAAAGTTAGAATGATTTTCCTCCATGCTCTCAGAGCCACTATTTTTATATGAGAATGAATGTGCCTGCTCAATAGGTATTATTGTAAGAAGAAAGTTAAATTACACTTATTTACTACTGTGGTCTTGCCTTATTTTGTACATATGATACTATATTGTGACTGGTTGCATGTCAATTTCCCCCTTAAAATCTATGATGAAATTGTTATGCTCTTCAAAATGACCTGGGGTACCCCCAGCACCTAACAAAATGCCTGATTTGCAGAAAATAATACCTGTATGAATAGATGAATTACTGCATCAAAACATAACCCTTTCATCTTAGAAGACTGAAAAGGGGGACTTAGAAAAGAATCCAATCCAAAATTAATTCTAGAACTGGTAATGAGAAATTAATCACAGAACAGTGACCACAAAGCTTCCTAGCTTGCCGGGTTTATACGTCTCTATTCTCTTCTTGCCAGGTTTATGTCATCTGTATTCTGATTACATATTCTCATACACAAAGCACTGTTCATATCACTGAATTTTGTTTTCTGAGATTATATCTGACATATATAACAAATAACAATCACTTTAAGGTCTTCCATAGATTGAAGAATTCACTTGCTCACTACTCCACATGCATTCTTACTGAACACTTCCCCAGGTAACATGTGCTAGGGAGACATATATGAATAAAATATCATTCTTACTAATCATAATCTTACAGCTTTGCCATTGGAATAGCCTGCAAACCATAATTCAATGGTTTTAGTGCTACAGAAGTAAGATCAAGGAGCTAAGGAAGAGTGGAGGAGGGAATAATCAGAGAAGATATGTGAAATGGGTCTTGTGGGGAAAATGTGAATTTACCAAAAGAAATGGGCTAAGTAGGACATTCTAGGAAAACGATTAATGACATTTAGGGTTATCCTCATATGAGTAGCCATAAGAGGCTAACTGAATATGTGGACATATCCCAATACAAATAGCAAACACTGTCTGGAATGTTTGAACTAGCCCAGGCTGTCTTGCTGGGGCTTCTCTGCCCTTGGAATGGGGTATCTCCACGTCCAAGGTCAGGTATGACCTAAATCAAATCTCTTACAGTTATACAGTGGAAGTGACAAATAGTTTCAAGGGATTAGATCTGATAGAGTGTGTGAAGAACTACAGACGAGGTTCATGGCATTATAGAGGAGGCAGTGATCAAGAGCATCCCTAGGAAAAAGAAATGCAAAAAGGCAAAATGGTTCTCTGAGGAGACCTTACAAATAGCTATGAAGAGAAGTGAAAAGCAAAGGAGAAAAGGAAAGATATACCCATTAGAAAGCAGAGCTTCAAAGAATAGCAAGAAGACATAAGAAAGCCTTCCTCAGCGATCGATGCAAAGAAATAGAGGAAAACAATAGAATGGGAAAGACTAGACATCTCTTCAAGAAAATTAGAGATACCAAGGGAACATTTCATGCAAAGATGGGCACAATAAAGGACAGATGGTATGGACCTAACAGAAGCTGAAGATATTAAGAAGAGGTGGTAAGAATACAAAGAAGAATTAAACAAAAAAGTTCTTCATGACCCAGATAATCACAATGGTGTGATCACTCACCTAGAGCCAGACATCCTGGAATGCAAAGTCAAGTGGGTCTTAAGAAGTATCACTATGAACAAAGCTAGAGGAGGAGATGGATTTCCAGTTTAACTATTTCAAATCCTGAAAGATGATGCTGTGGAAGTACTACATGCAATAGGACAGAAAAACTGGAAAACACAGCAGTGGCCACAGGACTGGAAAAGTTCATTTTTCATTCCAATTCCAAAGAAAGGCAATATCAAAGAATGCTCAAACTACCACACAATTGTACTCATCTCACACGCTAGCAAGGTAATGCTCAAAATTCTCTAAGATAGGCTTCAAGAGTGCATGAACTGTGAACTTCCAGATGTTCAAGCTGGTTTTAGAAATGGCAGAGGAACCAGAGATCAAATTGCCAGCATCTGTTGGATCATAGAAAGAGCAAGAGAGTTCCAAAAAAACACCTACTTCTGCTTTACTGACAATGCCAAAGCCTTTGACTGTGTGGATCACAACAAACTGTTGGAAATTCTTAAAGAGATTGGAATACCAGACCACCTGATCTGCCTCCTGAGAAATCTGTATGCAGGTAGAGAAGCAACAGTTAAAACTGGACATGGAACAACAGGCTGGTTCCAAATAGGAAAAGGAGTACGTCAGGCTGCATATTGTCACCCTGCTTATTTAACTTATATGCAGAGTTCATCATGAGAAATGCTGGGCTGCATGAAGCACAAGCTAGAATCAAGATTGCCAGGAGAAATATCAATAACCTCAGATACGCAGATGATATCACTCTTACGGCAGAAAGTGAAAAACTGAAGAGTCTTTTGATGAAAGTGAAGGGAGAGTGAAAAAGTTGGCTTAAAACTCAACATTCAGAAAACTAAGATTATGGCATCCGGTCCCATCACTTCACAGGAAATAGATGGGGAAACAGTGGAAACAGTGTCAGACTTCATTTTTGGGGGCTCCAAAATCACTGCAGATAGTGAGTTCAGCCATGAAATTAAAAGACGCTAACTCCTTGGAAGAAAAGCTATGACCAACCTAGACAGTATATTAAAAAGCAGAGACATTACTTTACCAACAAAGGTCCATCTGGTCAACGCTATGGTTGTTTTATTAGTCATGTATGGATGTGAGAGTTGGACTATAAAGAAAGCTGGGCACTGAAGAATTGATGCTTTTGAACTGTGGTGTTGGAGAAGACTCTTGAGAGTCCCTTGGACTGCAAGGAGATCCAACCAGTCCATCCTAAAGAAAATCAGTCCTGAATATTCATTGGAAGGACTGATGTTGAAGCTGAAACTCCAATACTTTGGCCACCTGATGCGAAGAACTGACTCATTTGAAAAGTTCCTGATGCTGGGAAAGATTGAATGCGGGAGGAAAAGGGGACAACAGAGGATGAGGTGGTTGGATGGCATCATCAACTCAACAGACATGAGTTTGAGTAAACAGGAGTTGGTGGTGGACAGGGAGGCCTGGCGTGCTGCAGTCCACAGGGTTGCAAAGAGTCGGACATGACTGAGCGACTGTACTGAACTGAACTGAGCCCAGGCTGTACTATTTGATGCCTGTCTGCTGTTCTGCTTCTTGACTTCCTTTCCTCTGGCTTTCAGTACTTCAATTTCTCCTGGACTAGCTTCTGACTCTCTTAGCCAAATTTCATTATTGATACCTCTGTGACCCTACTGTTGCAAAACCACTTAGATTAGGTAAAAATCCATCTATGACCACATCAACTGGAAACTGGTATAGCACTGTGCTGGATAATGTCTTTGCTCACCTCCATGCAACAGGCACTAGATCTCAGTTGGCCTTGGACAAGTCACTTCCCTTTTTGTACCTTGGTTTCATTACTTGAAAATCATCTGAGACAACTTTTTTCTTAGATGTCACCTTTTAAAGAGACTTATCCTGAACACTGCATTTGATAAGGCAAAGTGCCCTTTCTCCTCATTACCCACACACACAACCCCAATTCTCCTAACCCTACACTCTTGACATACTTTGGCTAATGACAGTATCTTTGTTTACTTGGGGGCTCTGGGCCATGCAGAAAAGTCTAACAGTGTGATTTATGGTGGGGACTTCGAGTCATACAGTATCAGCTCAACACCACAGAAGATGGAGATTAAGGTGCTTTATGTGGGCAGTTGACCATGTCTATGTGACTAAACACCAATAAAGATTCTGAACATTGTCTCAAATGAGATTTGCTACTTGGCAACGCTCTGTGCTTATTACGACATGTCACTTCCAGGAGGAGTTAACCGTGTCCCTGACTCCGGTGGGAGTGGACAATTGAAAAATCCACATCATCTGCCCCATCA
Source organism: Cephalophus harveyi (assembly GCA_006410635.1). Classification (NCBI taxonomy): domain Eukaryota; kingdom Metazoa; phylum Chordata; class Mammalia; order Artiodactyla; family Bovidae; genus Cephalophus; species Cephalophus harveyi. The sequence continues at coordinate 105,451 of SJYT01032987.1, forward strand.
TTCCCTTTCCTTTGCTGATTTTAATCTGGATCCTTTCACTGTAGTGAAATATAACTGTGAGTATAACAGCACTGAGTTCTGTCAGTCTTTCTACTGCATTGTCAAATCGAAGGGTATCTTGGGCCCCTTAAATTGTAATTGGCATCAGAGATGAGAATGGTCTTGTAGACTGTTCTCTAATTCATCTGTTATGTTCATATTTTATCACATAAATATTTATGTGATAAATTTATCACATAAATATTTATGTGATAAATTTATCACATAAATATTTTATCTAGTGAAGGTGCCCTTCACTAGAATGTAAACTCTATGAGGTCAAGGATCTTTGTATATTTTGTTCATTATCTATCTCAAACAATTAGAATTGTGCTCACTGAGAGTAGCAGCTCTAAAAATATTTGTTGAATAATTGAGCTGAAAGTACTCTACTGGCTGACTTATGCCCTGTCTTTTTATTTCTATCATTAAATGACACAGAATTTTATGATTTTGTCACATTACATTATCAAATTTCCTACTTGAATTTTACAAATCAGGAGTACAAAACAGATAAGAGCTTTCTTTTAATTGTAGAGAATGGAGGGGATAGTTTTAAAGGAGGCTTCTGACTTTTGCAATATTTATGGAAGCTGTGCAAAAGCAGCAAGCTTAAGACAATACTCACTACTTCTCTAATTGCCTTTGTCTGAGTTGCTAATATCTGAGTCTTTCTTCACATTATAATGAATAGACATGAATAAATAGTTGCCAAAAGGTAAAAGGATCTGTAAGAGAGACTTAGAGAAAGGTAAGCAGACATAGGCACAACCATGTCTTTCTGGCACATAAACAAATGTTAACATCTAAAAGGTCACTGAGAATTTTGCCCAAGGAAGATGGATGCTTTGGATGTCTAGATAGTTTAAAATTGTAGTTATTTGTACAGGGATCTAGCTAAGCAGCTGTATAGAAGTTCGAAAGAGGAAATGTGAATTTAAAGCCCAAATCAAAGATGAAACTATTTACTTTTCTTGGTCTATCAATTGCATATGTTCATGGCAAGGAGATTTTTTTTAAGCTGTTAATCTTATTCATATCACATCAATAGTGTAAAGGCTGAGAGAGCACCAGAGATGTTTAGAGGCCAATTCTCTACTACATCTTAATTACTCGGCCTAATGAAATGTCACAACATGTGTGCTTATATATGATACCTGACCTCACCACTGCTGAGTCAATTAATCTGTTTTCAGGTACATTTAAAACAATTTTCAAACATTTATGATCTCAATAATAAAGCTATTCAGTTATTTAAATAACACCTGGAGACAGAAGCAGTCTAATTTGACTATTATTACTATCTACACATGACTAGAACCAAGAACAAAAATATTGAATCTTTGGCTTGACACATACATATTCAATCCCTGCATTTCATTTATTTGATAATACTGATTTACACCACACAGTTGTAGAAGACTCTTGAGAGTCCCTTGGACTGCAAGGAGATCCAACCAGTCCATTCTGAAGGAGATCAGCCCTGGGATTTCTTTGGAAGGAATGATGCTAAAGCTGAAACTCCAGTACTTTGGCCACCTCATGCGAAGAGTTGACTCATTGGAAAAGACTCTGATGCTGGGAGGAATTGGGGGCAGGAGGAGAAGGGGATGACAGAGGATGAGATGGCTGGATGGCATCACTGACTCGATGGACGTGAGTCTGAGTGAACTCCGGGAGCCTGGCATGCTGCGATTCATGGGGTTGCAAAGAATTGGACACGACTGAGCAACTGAACTGAACTGAACTGAGGCTAAAATAGTAAATTCAAAAACATTTTTTATATCAACCTCACATTTCAACATTTTGATAAAATCCTTTTGCTTTTATCTTCTAATATTATTTCTAATTATGTATTCCCTACTCAGCTCATTATTTTATGGAAATCTTTAATTCACATCTCCCTGGATTATTGCCATGGAATCAGATTATTGTGAAGCAGATGTTTTGAGCCTGGTTCTTTTGAGGCAGCCATTTTGGCAGCTGGGAGGTTTTAACATTATCACTCAGGGAAGTTTGAACATGAAACATTTTGAGTCTTCTCAATAAGCACAATTGACCAGTGAGTGAAAATCAAGCCCCAACCAGAGATATAATGGCAAGAAAAATAGAAATGGCAAGAAAATATATGGCAAGAAAAATTTCTACAGCATTCTGGTAGAAATGTGGCATATCCAATCCTAGCAAACCACTGAAATGACTGGTTGTATTGATATTCCTGAGCCCAGCTGGAAGGCGACAAGGCAGGGAGTTGGCAATGAACCAGAAAATGAAGAAAGGACACGTTGACACAGTTGACAGAAAAATCAGGCACTTCTTCCACATCCTAAGGTCTGCAACCCATTTTGCCTGCCAATAAACCCAATGAGGCTTTGGAAACAGGCTGGGAGCTAGACTCCTAGAAAATTCTCTCTTGAGGAGGTTTTAACAGTGCTGGTCAAAAATATATATATATATACAAGAAAATATATGGCAAGAAAAATTTCTACAGCATTCTGGTAGAAATGTGGCATATCCAATCCTAGCAAACCACTGAAATGACTGGTTGTATTGATATTCCTGAGCCCAGCTGGAAGGCGACAAGGCAGGGAGTTGGCAATGAATCAGAAAATGAAGAAAGGACACGTTGACACAGTTGACAGAAAAATCAGGCACTTCTTCCACATCCTAAGGTCTGCAACCCATTTTGCCTGCCAATAAACCCAATGAGGCTTTGGAAACAGGCTGGGAGCTAGACTCCTAGAAAATTCTCTCTTGAGGAGGTTTTAACAGTGCTGGTCAAAAATATATATATATATATTTTTTCACTCCAAAGAATTCTGGTTGGAAGTAAGATAGAATGCAAAATACATACAGAATGCTCATCAGTTCATATTACCTATGGTGTGTCAGAAGATGGGAACTTGCTTAAAAACTCAGGGCTAGTGAGTATGGTGGGATAAAAATCTCAACTATGTTTTAATGCTGTTCTCTACTTTTCTTGTCAAGAAGGAAGAACTGAACAAGAGAAAAAGGTTAAGACTGAACAGATATTACAGACTTTCATAAAAGAGAAGAGCCTTCAAGAAAAATGTTTTGATATCAATGATTGTGATTCGTACATATAAGGATAGTAGGGCCATTTTCCTTTCCCAGCGAGAGAGGTACCATTTTCTAGGGAGCCACGAGTCAGTATGTACAACAGTCCACAAAACAGAAGCAGCCCAGGAAAGCTTGCTCATGCCAAGACAGACCAGTGGCACCTTGAAAGCAGTCACTGAAAGTGTGTTTGGGAGATGGAGGAGAAGGTTTGCAAGATCAAAGTCAAAGTTTGCAAGATCAAAGCAGCTGCTGCTGCTGCTAAGTCGCTTCAGTCGTGTTCAACTCTGTGCGACCCCATAGATGGCAGCCCACCAGGCTCCTCTGTCCCTGGGATTCTCTAGGCAAGAATACTGGAGTGGGTTGCCATTTCCTTCTCACAAAGTCAAAGTTTGCAAGATCAAAGCAGCTGCTGCTGCTGCTAAGTCGCTTCAGTCGTGTTCAACTCTGTGCGACCCCATAGATGGCAGCCCACCAGGCTCCTCTGTCCCTGGGATTCTCTAGGCAAGAATACTGGAGTGGGTTGCCATTTCCTTCTCGAATGCATGACAGTGAAAAGTGAAAGTGAAGTCGCTCAGTCGTTCCCGACTCTTTGCGACCCCATGGACTGCAGCCTACCAGGCTCCTCCATCCATGGGATTTTCCAGGCAAGAGTACTGGAGTGGGGTGCCATTGCCCTCTCCCAAAGTCATGTTATGCACTGCTAAAACCTATCCTCAACAGAAAATTATTTAGCAGTCTATGCCCCAAGCCTATCTCCAAATCCTCACTGGGTTTATTGGCAGGTAAAATGAGTCAGGTTGTTTTAGGTTTATCTTTCTTGGTTGACCATGTGGCCATTTCTACTCTTAGAGACTTTCTGCTTCCTCAGTCACTACCCAGAGTACACAGTACTCTCTGCACTTGAATCATCAGCTCTGTCTAGAATTTCTTTTAATTCCAATACCAAGGCAGAGCCTGAGTAAATGTCTAAATATAGGGCTTCCTTTTCAAGAACTCTTTTCGCCATTCATTGCTGATCCTACCTGCAACTTTCCAGTCTCTCATAGTTCTGGGGATCTGTTTTAGTTACAGAGAAAGGAAAATTTCCTTTGAGTTGCCACATGTTTTCATAGCTTTCAGTTCCCTTGAGTTATATAATTTTGAAATCTAAACCATTACTCTGTTTTTCACTGTAACAATCTTTTTCTAAGAGATATATGTAGCAAGTTCTGACTCCTGACCAAACGGGAAATAAATCAGGTTTAGAGGAAAAATAAAAGGAAAAGCCACTAGTCATTATTTCAGAAATATTATCCCAAAATAATGCAAGGATCTTCCTGTTAAAAGGAAATTGAAGGCCTCTCCAGTTGTCACAATACAATAAAACTGAGAAGAACTCCGATGCCACTGAGAATGAAGAACACATTCAGATTAAAGAGAATGAGAGCTACATCACTTCATCACACACCAAATTTTGTTGTCATTCAATAAATACTTAGTGAGCACCTGAGTGCCTGTTCTGTACCAGGTTATAGTCTCTGGGGACACAGCAATGTATAAAAAAGGCAAAATAATCCCTGCATTAAGTAGAGCTTATATTCTTATGATATATGACAAATATTAAGGAATATAAGTAAGTGAAATGTAGTATAATAATGTTAAATGTTATGAGTAAAACAAGCATGGATGAGAAATAAAACTAAGAAGTCTTAGAGTTTTAGATAGGCAAGTAGAACAAGGTCTCACTTGAAATAAAGATATTTAAATGAAGACATAAAAATGAGGGAGAAAGTCATGTGGATTATAGCAGTGATGAAAACTAAAGATCACTGCTACGCAATTACACATTGTGCTAAAATTTTTACATGTTTTATCTAACTTCTCTTGATAACCTCTTTATGACCCAACTACTTCTCATTCACAGATGAGAAGATAATTAGAATAAATTTCTAATTTCACATAGCTAGCTCATGACAGAGTACAAATTTGAACACAGTACTATCTGATATAAAGTCCCTGAATGTGACTATGTTACTCTGCATGTAGCTTTTATGCCTCAGAGTCTAGAAAGATGTTCAGTCAATTTCTAAAGAGACCCCTATTTTATTCACTAACTTAACTGAATTCAGATAATTGTGTTTAATATGTATTTATTGCTCTCATTCACTTTTCAGTTTGCACAAAGTTCATCAAAGATCAGCATCTTTGAATTGCTTTAATTTTGGCCACCTTCTAATCTTCCTATTCTTAACTTACCCTGGCCAGGGCCTTGGTTTAATCTACTACTCATCATTGTTTTGAGGGCTAGAGAGCTTCATGAAGCCCTTGTAATGAAAGACAAGAAAATTGGTTTCCCAATGTTCTCATGATGTTTCTTAGAATGAAGTACTATTATTTTACTTATATTGATCCCTGTTTCAGCATAATTTCTATGTGTGATTAGACTGAAAGACTTCCTCCCTATAAGGAATGATGAAGGAAAGAACAAAAAGAAGACAACAAAGAATCCTTCTAAACTCAGTAGGCAGCTATCATTTTTAGAGAAAATTGGAAGGTAGTGACATTGTCTATAAAAATCAACTTTAAAAAATAACAGTTCAATCCAATAGGCTCACAATAAGAATAAAGAGATAGTGGAACCCATTCTAGAATTCTGTTTCAACAAAGCTAACTCCTGTCTGAGACCACTGCCCATTTTATTTTCATGTATGTTATCTTGGATTCTCATGATTCAATGAATATGATACACCCAATACATTAAATAGCCTGAACTCAGGAAGACAAAAATTTGGAATTGCTATAATTTAATTCAATTACTGCTTTCTCAGTCCTACGCCTTTACATACAAACAGCTAAGAGACAGATAAGCTTTGTATCTCTTCGAAAGATATCCAACCAAGAAATGACTCACCAGTTTTTCCTGCTCGTAGTCATTTCCAGTATTTGAATGGTTCTCTTGACATTTTCTTTCTTGATTTAGGAGTTCTGCTCAGGTCCAGTGAACAAATGGAGATTGTTTAGTACATACTGTCCTCAGACAAAACCACAACTCTGAGACAATAGCAGAAAGCCCATTCAAAACTCTGTAACAAAAATATTAAAATTATTTTGGTTTCAGGTAATAGCAGATTAGCTTATATCAGGAAAGTCTATTACAAATAAAATTTTAAAAGTCTAGGCAAAATATTATAGAACCACTATTCAAAAGTGCTGGAGACTAGGTAGTATCTAACAGAGTTAGGACACTTGGGAAAAAGTAACTATAGAGGATGAGAGCCACATTTATCTGCTTTATCATGTTTTTTTTTTCTTTTACCCATTAGGAGAGTCTCTAGATCTCCTGAGCTAGATGACACACCTTCATAGTACATGTAAATTTATTGGGATGAGTGGTCATAGGTTGGAGTTGAAGTCTTCTGGAACAGTATGAAATTAAAGAGGAAATCCTATAAAGAAGGAACCTACAAATAAGAAAATTCAAAATATGACTACACTCAATGCTAAAGTACTTAGCTAACTCTTGAAATTCATAGGCCTAGAGAGAAATCTAAAAGGTAGAGGGTAAACAAGAGCTGCAAAGTTAAAGGAGCTGATTGGTGATTTCAGAAGCTGCTTGCCACTTGGGACACAGAACTAGGAACCCAATCAACCAGAGTGATAGAGACATAATAAATACTTTGAGTTATGCATAGAAATAATATTAAGACCACAACTTAGGAGTAAAGATCACATCTTAGAACCAAGAGATATATCCTAGCGCAAAGGGAAAAATTAAAATAAATGCATATGACAAAGCCTAAAACCAAACCTTTCTTTGATCATATGATCTCCCAGTAATTTAACTTCAGACCAATATAAAATGCAAAGTTCTACAGAGAAAGAGAAAAGTAACAGGACTATATTATGCAATGCATTATCTACAATGTCTATTAATCAACTATTACTGTACATGCAAAAAAACAAGATATTCAGATATGCATATAACCTCAGATATGCAGATGACACCACACTTATGGCAGAAAGTGAAGAACTAAAGAACCTCCTGATGAAACTAAAAGAGGACTGAAAAAAGTTGGCTTAAAACTCAACATTCAGAAAACTAAGATCATGGCATCTGGTCCCATCACTTCAGGGCAAATAGATGGGCAAACAGTGGAAATAGTGACATCTGCAGTGATTTTGGGGGTGCTCCAAAATCACTGCAGATGGTGACTGCAGCCATGAAATTAAAAGATGCTTGCTCCTTGGAAGAAAAGCCATGACTAATCTAGACAGCATATTAAAAAGCAGAGACATTACTTTGCCAACAAAGGTCCTTCTAGTCAAGGCTATGGTTTTTCCAGTAGTCATGTAGGGATGTGAGAGTTGGACTATAAAGAAAGCTGAGCACTGAAGAATTGATGCTTTTGAACTGTGGTGTTGGAAAAGACCCCTGGATAGCAAAGAGATCCAATCAGTCCATCTTAAAAAAAAAATCACTCCTGAATATTCTTTGGAAGGACTGATGCTGAAGCTGAAACTCCAATACTTTTGCCACCTGATGCAAAGAGCTGACTCATTTTAAAAGACCCTGATGCTGGGAATATTGAAGGCAGGAGGAAAAGGGGACAACAGAGGATGAGACTGAGTTGGATGGCATCACCAACTCAATGGACATGAGTTTGAGTAAACTCCAGGAGTTGGTGATGGACAGGGACTGGCATACTGCAGTCCATGGGTAGCAATGAGTCAGACACAACTGAGCGAATGAACTGAATTGAAAGGAAAAAGAAAAATTTGCCAATACTAAAGAGAAGAAATATCTAATACAAAAAGATCTAAAGATAAACCATAATTTGAAATAGTCAAGAATATTAAAAAATTATGATATATATACTAAAGGCAGCTTGAAAATATTTATATACAGTGAGTAAAAAGATAAGAAAATTTTGGACATCTATTTAGAATGTAAGGAAAAGAAAACGTGATGGAAATCCTTGAACTGAAAAATATAGCTTTTGAAATAAATTTGTAGATGTGATTAACAGTAGATTGGCTACAAGTGGGAAAGAATCAATGAACCTAAAGACAGGATACTAGAGTTATTCAAATTGAACCAGAAAGAAGAAAAAAGGATTGAAAAGAAATAAATGGCACCAATGACGGGGATAGTATTAAGTGATCTACCATATGTGTAACTAAAGTCTTTGAAATAGTAAAAGGAGAATGAAACAGAAAAAACATGTGAAGAAACATTGGCCATGGTTTTTCCATTTATAATCAAAACAGTAGTTCACATATTTGGAGAGGCTCAGCAAAATCAAAAACAATAAACATAAATATCTTGAGAGTCCCTTGGACTACAAGGAGATCCAACCAGTCCATCCTAAAGGAGATCAGTCCTGGATGTTCACTGGAAGGACTGATGCTGAAGCTGAAACGCCAATACTTTGGCCACCTCATGCAAAGAGTTGACTCACTGGAAAAGACTCTGATGCTAGGAGGGATTGGGAGAAGGAGGAGAAGGGGAAGACAGAGGATGAGATGGCTGGATGGCATCACCGACTTGATGGACATGAGTTTGAGTGAACTCCAGGAGTTGGTGATGGACAGCAAGGTCTGGCGTGCTGTGATTCATGGGGTCGCAAAGAGTCAGACATGACTAAGCGACTGAACTGAACTGAAAGAAATCCATAACTAAGCTCTTTAAAGTCAAACTGCTTCAACTGAAGGAAAACAAAAACATAAAAGCCTTGGAAAAGAGATACATTATATTCCAGAGAAATATGGTAAGAATGATAACAGATATTATCAGAAACAATGGAAACCTGTGAACAATAGAATCACATCTTTTCAATGATGAAAGAAAAATAAAACTGCCAGCAAGAATTCAATATCCAGTGAAAACTTCTTTAGCAAAATGAAAGCAAAACCTCTTTTTCAGATAACAGAAAGCTAAGATAATTCACCCGTAAAGTCAGAGATACTTTGAAAATGTGTCATGTGGAAGGGAAATAATATCAGATGAGAAATCATCTCAACAAGAAGGAATAAAAAGCACCAGAAAATAATAAATGTATGAATAAACTTTAAAGACTATTTTTCTTCCTTTCCTTATTTTTTAAAGATTATTGAGTGTTTAAACAACAATAGCAGAACGTTATAGAGTCCATAGCATATATATAAGTAAAACACATGACAACAGTATCTCAAGGAAAAACTGGGAGTAAATGAAACTATTCTAATATTTTTACATCATATGTGAAGAGCTAAAATATTAATTCGAAGACTAAAAAATTCAAGATAAATTATAACCACTACAGTAATCATAAAAGAGAATATGATGAGCTATAGTTTAAATGGGCTTT